>SNQJ01S0013396.1:198237-225543 GCA_010110895.2 Picea sitchensis | reverse complement strand
AATGGTGGAGAATTTTTCACACATCCTTCAACGCCTGTCGATAGCAACAGACACATATTCATCAAGCGACCATTTTGGAGGAACCTCTCCCTTCAAGGTACAAGTTAATTTTGATATTCCCATATTTGAAGGTCAAATAGATGCAGATGCCCTAGAAAAATGGTTAAATCTATTAGAAGGTTATTTTTGTGTTTAAAATTTTTCTAACGGGGAAAGGATCACCTTCGCACTCCTCAAGGCCCTCCCCCATGTCAAACATTGGTTGGAAACATATTGGGAGAAAATTTCCACAGAGGAATCTGGAATATATTGGGTCGAGCCCACTTCGGATTTTTTTGTGGATGCGATCAAGGAACTGTACTGCCCTATTGACAACTATGAAGACCAATACATGAGATGGACCACAATGCGGAAAGAGAAGGGCCAAACAGTTCAGAGTTCACAAATACTTTCCATACCTTACGCACCAAGCTGGGCATTAGAGACTCCGAGCAACACCTGATTCTGAAATACCGTGGGGATCTGCATAGGTACATCCAAACCGAAATGGATTTCCTAAACATCTCATCATTGGGATCTACCTATCGATGTGCTGTCAAAATTGAGCAGAAATTTAGGCACCAGAACAAACGGGAATTTGGGTCTGCAAATCTGCAACAACCAAAGCATGGTAAAGATGACCCTAACCAACATCCTCTAGACAACCAATCCAAGACACAGGACAAGAAGGGTAAAGAAAAGACAAACAATGACACTGGGAAGTGGTGTGACTTCCACAAAATCCCTTGACACAACACCGATGAATGTCGCTCGAAATAGTCATTGGTGGCCAAGGTTAAACACATGGATCTCAACCCTGATTCAGAATCCGATCTAGAAAATATTGAAAATAAACAAATCATTGACGCAAACCCCATTGTTACTGTCGCGACCACAACAATTCAACCAGTAAATCCTAAAGAGGCGCAATGCCTCTTCCATTCACAGATGTGGGTGAAGGGGACCCCATTGCATTTCATTGTTGATAACGATAGCCAGAAGAACCTCATCTTAGATAAGGTCATGAAATAGTTGGGGTTGTCGACGACACCCCACCCACAACCTTACAACATTGAGTGGCTTCATCAGGGACGAGATCTCTGTGTCAGCCAACTGTGTCGGCTATCCTATGGCATCCAACCCTTCAAGGATGAGGTAGTGTGTGATGTTGCCCCTCTTGATGTCTATGATATTGTTTTGGGCCAACCATATATGTGGAAACATCATATTGTTTATGAGTCTAGACATTGTAGTGTCATTATTACTCTAGGAGGTTAGCTCTATAGGATACCAAAGGTATTTCTGACTACTGATCCACCAAAATACTGTCACAATGTAATCTCTCATATTGCAAAATTCATCCTCTTCACAGTCTGTTCAAAGGATGCACAGAAGGCCACTACAACCACTGCAACCTCAACACCTTCTATCCAAGAAAAAACAGATTGTCGCAAAGAAAGAAGATATTTTTTATTCACCTACAATGGTGCCTACACAATGCCCCATCAAATCCAAAGACAACATGTTGGTGGAATAGATTCAACTTCGCCAGCAACAAGTTCATGACAACCTTCCACATACCAAGCAACGCAACTTCTCCAACAAGGCATGCAACTCACCAAGATTCAGAATTAGAAAACGCTTTCCCCTCTTCCCTGGGCACTCAATGCAATGGAGACCATTGCTTCCTAAGGGGGTGGATTGATCCAGGTGGATATTGGTGGCCACCCACCTGTTCCATATTCCAATTGGCTCATCTAGACAATTTTCAGTTCAACACGTTTCTCTATAATGGGGACATTTCTTTGTAATTGTGGGTTCTACACTTATGGGGTTGTCTTGAAGCCCTACACAACATCTAGGTGTATATTCGTGGCCGCCCACCTATTTCAACTGGCTTATTTTGGAATTTTTCATGTCAACACATCTTTCTATACTTCCAGGGTCATTTTGGGGCTCTAAAAAGTGTTTTTTTTTCTTTCCATAGTTAAACTATAGACTAAGTCAAATTTTGATGGCATAATGTGTAGTTATCAAAAAGACCTTTCAAATGAGCTATCGCATGCCTAAAACGGAGATCGTATGCAAAAGTTACAACCCCAAGAAGTTAATGTACTCACTTACCCCAACGGGGCCCACATGACTTTTGGTGTTTCATCTCCTAGGGTTAGGTTTTTGGATGTCTAGGGTTTTGGCATTCATGTTTATCATAAAAAGGCCTCCAGAGCCTGTAATCATCTTCTTGTGAATGACCATAGCCGTCACATCTCTTCTCAGAGATAAAGCTACCACCATTCTAGCGAGTCTTGCACTTTGTATTTTTTACAGTCTCTTTACAATTCTTTCATTAATAGAAATCATGTATTGTTGTATTTCTTCGTTTCTGGCAATTTTCATAAGTATTTCGTTGTAATAAATCTTCTTTCATTTCGTTCTGAAAATAATCTGGATCATTGTTTTACCTTCTTTTCTTCATGTTGGTGTAGTTTGTGCTCATCTCTATGCTCTACAAGGTTTTTCTTTCTTTTGTTCCAAAATCTATGTTCTGCATGTACCTTTTCTTCTTCTTCAACTTCAACTTTACTTGGATCTTTTTTTCAATATTTCATCATCTTCATTGTCTTCTTCATATGGTTCTTCTTTTGCATCTACTTGTACTTCAACTACTATTGATTGAACATTTCTATCAACCTCTGTAAGATCAAAAACATCTTCATTTTCTTTCATCTCATCTTCCATTGTCGCAATAACTTCAACAACTTAGATGGTTTCCTTCATTTTTTTGTTCCTTCTTTTGTTGTAGTTGTGGCAACTTTTCCATTCTCACTTTCATCTCCATCATACTTGGGATTTGCAACCCACTCCTCAAGAAATGTTAATTCAGTATCATAATCCTTTTTTTTTAACAAGACAAAACAATTTTCCTTCTATTGAAAACTAAATGAAACCATTGGAAAATTTTACAACCATTACTTGTCTACATTGCAATCGATACTTCACTAATATTTCAATCCAAGATGAAGCCTTCACTTGACTAGTGAAGGATGGCTCCAGCCTTGATTCAAATGCATCAACAATGCTCCTATGACATTCAAACTTAGAAATTGCATAGCCTACTAGCTCTGAAGTTGGAACTTGAATCTATCCTAACTATGGACTGTTGTCTCGTAACTTGGATCTTTCCTTTAATACACAAACCAACACTTTGACAAGGGATATGCCATGCTTGACATGCTCAACTTGCTTGTATACTTCAACCTTGCTTTGATACCAAATTGATAGATGGGAGAAGAGAATTACCTACAACTACAACTATATAAACTCATAAACATACACAAAAATCACACAAATTACACAAATGAATTGTGGCTCTACAACTTCGATACCAAACTTCATTTAATCACTACTTTACAAAAGATCTATAAATACATATAATTTCTTCTAGAAAAATCTTTAAAAAAACTCTAAAAAAAATCTTCCTGGAACAAGATTTACTAATAATAAACAATCTAGACAACTCAACTCTTCTAAAAAAATTTACAATTCTAGAAATCTCTACAAATAACTAAGAAAAGTAATTACCATAAGGCAACATCATCCATACAAATATAAAAATACAATACACACATTTTTAACAATCTAACTATACACTTTCAATGAAATAAATGAAATGGAACATATATTGTGTAATCTTTTGTTTTGAACCTTATTTGAAGACCATGTCAAATTTAATTTGATTAGGCAATATAATAAAAAATATCTCTATTTTAAAATAAGCTAATTGAAAGAATTTTCTAAGTATATAATTTTAAAATATTCAACCTTTACCTTGAATTTTGCATTATTCTTTTTCTTCATACATGGTCAGGTGGATTATTAAAATCAGGTTAACCTTTCATATATTTTATATTATTTATTTTCATTATTATGTTATTAAACTATTACATGGCCATGGTGGGTGGATTGTTAAAATCATGTTAACCTTTTTATATGTTTTATATTGTTTACTTACATTTATTATTATGTTATTAAACTATTACATTGGTTAATTTAGAAAGAAAAAAAAAACATTAAATCAAAATTGTCAATATATTTGAATGTCTCATCTATTCTTAATCAACTTGTATTTTCCAAACCCACTAAAACTATCATTTTATTACACTTGTGAAAGCAATTTATTGTTATGCACAATCTAACATTTTGACAGGGTAATATATTTAGAGCTCATGCGTCCCATTGGTCTTTATTATTATAACATTATATATAAAATATGTACTATGTCAATGTGTTTATCAGTATTCTTTGGGAAGGCAAGCCATGTGTCCCATTACTCTTTATTAATATAACATTAAAGCAAGAAGGGTTTAATATCATCAAAGCAAGAAGGGCTTAATATCATCAGCATGTTGATGATATTAAACCAAGAAGGGTTTCATTCATCTTCATACAATAAAAGGGTAACATCGTGGTCAATAAATTTTGAATTGATTATATGATTTCTTGGAAACCCATAAAAGATATTTGACCTCATGATCTTAACGAACACATCAATAATGATTTGTTGTAGATAACTTATTTACATGTAGTTAATTGAGAACTCTCTTAGGTTGATGGATATTATGGGTGTTATTGCAATTACATTATTATTAATAATAGCATTTATGTTTGATTTACATATTTTAGTGGGCAAGCCCAAATCATCAAATGTATCTACATCATGGATATTGTTAATGTATCAACGTCATGGATATTGTCAAAATAAAAGGGAGTATATATAATCAATATCATGGTTTTTTTTTTCCTAAGCTATTATCAATCATAAAGACCTATCATTTCTCCGCGTAACCTAACCTGGGTAGCTCAAATACTAATCCCTCCTCATCATGCCTGGAAAGTTCTTATGTCTCCAGACTTTAACCTCATCAAACCTCAACGTGTAACTTCATCAAACAACCTTGCTCGGTAAGCAAAGCTAATGGGATTTCATTATTGTGTCGTCACCATCAAGCAATGAATATTTACATATGCAATCATGCATGACCTTTAGGGTTCCACATTCATGGAGATTCATTACAATGCTTAATACTCCTAGTAAGAAATTCAAGGTCTGTACTTTCATTAAGGAAAATCTTTTTTCTTTGTACAACAACAATTTGTTTTGCTATGTTCTACGATAATATCCAAGTCATATGTGATCCCTCAATCGACTTTCATAGCTAGAGTTCCATACACCTTCTTATGGGCCATATCCAAGATTTGGTTATGATCACGATTCATCTTCTTCCATGTCTCTTTAATTATCAGAAAATTTGACTATCATTGGTAATCGACACTTGTTGATTAAAAATTTGGTCACCTTGGTTTCCCACTCTTGGAGTAATAAAAAAATGATATCAGAAGAAGGATATTTCGAATGATCATAATCTCACGACGTATCCCTCAGTCTCAGCTTCATCACACATTTTTGTATTCAAAATCCGAGTTTGTATGCTCAAGATATCTAGGATTTTGTATAACTTCCCAAAAACACTTCTTCCATGTGCAACATAGCTAATTTTTCTTGGAATTCTTGGAACCATGCCCAATTATTAGAAACACACTTGCTTTCTTGGAACCTTATCATTTTCTTGGGACTACAACACTCTACCTTTCATATCCATATCCTATTCTCCATACTTAGAAATGTTTCGAAGTTCTTCACACTCTTCACTTCACCTCCTTGCCACACTTATATTTTTTTTGTAATCTTCCTCTCCTCTCTTATACTATATCTATATATTTAGTAAATATCTTATTTTACATCCCCCTCTCTACCACTCTACTACAATTAGAATTTTTTTTCCTTCCTCCCTATCTCTCCATATTCCCTCACCTCCTCACCATGGTCTGCAGCCCTCCTTTTCTCTGCAGTCTCCCCTTTCCTCTTTTTTTCCACTCTCCTCCCACACGACTTCCCTCCACTCTCATTCTATCTCCCCCTTCCTTAATATTTTTCCTAAGTCCCTTTCCTTTAATCATTAACCTATAAAATTATGACATGTGGAAGTATTATTAACAAATGGAATTATGACACATGGTAGTGAATAGGACAATGACACATGGAAGATAATGAAATCACGACACATGGAATCCTATGGAAACCTCTTAGAACACGACACATGGCAATGACATGGATGTTGAATCTCTGTTGAGTGGGCTATGACTCATTGTTGACTAGGCATTGACTGGGCACTAGGAGATATTTTATTTTCCATCCCCCTCTCTACCACTCTACTATAGCTAGAATTTTTTTCCTTCCTCCTTATCTCTCCATATTCCCTCACCTCCTCACCTTCTTACCATGGTCTGTGGCCCTCCTTTTCTCTGCAGTCCCTCCTTTCCTCTTTTTTTCCGCTCTCCTCCCACACAAATTCCCTCCACTCTCATTCTATCTCCCCCTTATTTAATATTTTTCCTAAGTCCCTTTCCTTTAATAATTAACCTATCAAATTATGACATGTGGCAGTATTATTAACGAATGGAATGATGACACATGGCAGTGAATAGGACAATGACACATGGAAGCTAATGAAATCACGACACATGGAATCCTATGAAAACCTATCAGAACATGACACATGGCGATGACATGAATGTTGACTCATTGTTGATTGGGCTATGACTCATTGTTGACTAGGCATTGATTGGGCACTAGGAGGATGTTGATTGGGCTATCAAAACATTTAATTAATTCATGAATTTTCTAAGGTTTGAGCCTCCAAGTCTCCATAGTCTCTTATGTTCTACATGTAAGGCATGTTAAGATTTTCCATATATACAATAAACTTCTAAATACCACAAATGCATGTGGGATATGTTTTATAAAATAAAAGTCGAATTTTGAATGGAGGAGGCGAATTTAAATCAAGGGCCCAAAATGACCCCCAAAATTAATCAACGATTTTTGAATCTTTGACTTCCCGACCTCGTATATTGAGATATGGGTGTATTTTTTTAGAAAACTATAGCTCGTTGGAAAGGTAATTTGATGGGGAATATTATGGAATAAGTTTCAAGAGGTGAAATTTTTCATGATGCTCTCATAAATGAAAATAATAGCAAGCTATATTTTCATGCTTTATTGATCAATCTGCTTGATACTTCGACTTCCCGAGCTTATATCTTGAGATCTAGAACTCCAAATTGCATTCATAAAGACTCGTTGGAAATATGAGATGATGGATATTATATATAAAATGATTTCATGTCAAAAAAATTAAATATATTTACCATAAAACCAAAATACATTCACTTTAAAAAAGGTAGCCAGTTAAATATTTAAAAAAAAATAAAAGTTTATTTAAATTTTTTTATTAAAGACCAAAAGGGCCCACTTCAAGACATGAATTTTAATGAATTAGAGTCATAAATGATATTTAATTTAAGCATTAATTAAAGTGTTTAATCCAAAGAAGTGTGTGGAAGTTCCAAGAAAGAGAAAAACCCTAACTACATCAAGAAGTTAGAAGGGCATATTTTAAAAAGAAAGAAAGGAATCCATCAAAGGGTTAGAAGGTTGAATTATCAAAAGCGAGCAATCAAAATATCATAATAGAAGGGTCCATATGTTATCATTGAGAGTCACACTTAGACTGTTATAAGTGTAATCCTAGTACCCATCAAAATATAAATGGATTAAATGGTTTGGGTAGGTAGATCAGCAAGAATGGGAAAGAAAGGGAGAGGGAAGAAAATGTATGCAGAGGCATTCCATTGGGAATGGAGTCATAACATCCTACAGATCAAAGGTAATCAAATTGTATATTAGAAAAAATGGATATATAATGATGAGTAGAAACATAGTGAATATGACAAAAGGAAGAACATCCATTGTACATAGATTCTTTCTGCAATAGATAAAATATTGTTTAAACAATGAAAAATGATTTAATGGGCTAGCTACAACAGATCCTGTGTTGTCCATGAATCCATCAATCAATGGCAGCTATGATCCTCAAAACCTGTAATATATTCAAGCAAGAAGATAGCAAACAAATGAGAAAACAAAAAGTACCATCTGATAAAAACTCTCATGAATCTTTAATGGAAGAAAAATGTCATTACAAAGAGGCCCTCATGCTTACAAATGAGCAACGAAACTTCTCCTCTAGCTCTCTCCTCTCTTGGATCATGAATCCAACCCTTTCCTTCTAAAAATCTCTTTCATTTATATTGAACGATATATATCTACCCTAAGGAGGTCGAAACCAAGGAGATATAGAGGATCCTCCTCCATTTAGGATTCTTGTTACAAAAGATTCCAACAAAAACCAAACAAATTCCTATTTTTGGGGATCTTGCCTATTGTGATAAATTCCTTTTGAAACAAGTCATTCTGCTTGATATAGAGATGGAACACATGTCCCTCATGTACAAATAACTTCTAGGAGACCATTCGAACCTTCCCTGATAGCGTGCAGCCCTCCCATATCTTGAATTTTTCAGACTGTAAGAGTTCGTAACACCTGTGACAACATGCACTGTGAGCTTTCCTATAGGTGTTGATTTTATCTTTTCTCCGAAAATACGAAGTGGGTTATGCTGAATTTTTGACAAGTCAAAAACACCATGTTTTTCCTCCACACCAAATAGCAGAGGAACCCAGATGAGAAATCAAAAGTTACAAACAAAACATTCCTCGGTTGTGTGCTAATTGCTTGCAAACTGTCATAAATTACCAGTTCGCAGCATCGGCGCTGCAAACATTCCTGTAGAAGTGTATTTCATTTGATAAAGATTTAAAGTGTTCCAAAAACTATCTCCAGTTCCCCAAACTATTGTAACAACTTATGATCTTGGTACATGACTAGAAGAGAACATCCCAGGAGCTAAACATGGTTTATAAGGCATAACCATCATCAAAATTTCAAAAATGCATAAACAAGAAACTTGTCAAAAACTGATATTGTTTAAGGAGGTTAAAATTCTTCATTTTTTAATCCTGGAGATTCTTCTGGTGGCAACCTTAGCCAATATGTCCAAATTTCTCTTAGCTAACTCTTCTTTGAAAGGATGAAGTTCTATCTTTAGCTTTTTTATCTAAGCTTGATAATATTTGTTTTGTCTGTAAATATTTATGAGCTACTTTTGGAGGGTCAATAATTGTTTAGCCAGAAAATTTTCCTTGTCAATGGACTTACGATGAATATCCAACACTTCCTTAAATTTCCTTCTGGCACTCAAGTATTCCTTTCTCATCTTATCAACTTCATCCCTTGCCTCTTTAAGTTGTCTTTTGAGCCTCTTAAAAGTGG
This sequence comes from Picea sitchensis, assembly GCA_010110895.2. Lineage (NCBI taxonomy): Eukaryota > Viridiplantae > Streptophyta > Pinopsida > Pinales > Pinaceae > Picea > Picea sitchensis. Next base: position 216,211 of record SNQJ01S0013396.1, on the reverse strand, counting down.
GATTGCTCTCTTCTTAAGGAGTAGTGATATCAACAATTTCAACGGGATTTTCAACAACTATGGATTTACCTTTCCTCTGGGATGAAACTCCTACTGCATCATCCTTCACATGGATTTCTCGCTTAGATGTTGCTCTGGTCAGAGGCCTCCTAGCTTTGACCTTGTACAAAATTTTTACACAACTCACTTTATGCACATCCAAGAATGAGACATGGTATTATTCAAACATGAGATATAGAGAAAGGAAATTGGAATTTATAATAAGAGACCTATGAATTCTCTACTTAAAACAGGGTTTTCATGACAATACAAGTATCATTAATCAACATGATAATGCATGCAATGTTTAAACCTAGCTCGACAACTGATCAACCACAAAATCCAAGTTGAGATGGGTGCAGAGTCACTCTTTTTTCAAAATCCAAGTTGAGATGGGTGCAGAGTCACTCTTTTTTAAACTTGATCTTGCAAAACATGCAAAAGAAGGGTTTTCAACAAAACTGGAACAAAGGATTCATAGCACTGAATTTGCAACACATAGTTCGCAGTGCCAGAGAAAAGGGTTCACAACGTTGGGGAATATCAGTGGAGAAAAATAATTTTGAGTAAGGGGAAGGATAGATGAGGTATTAGAGGTAATGAGGTTTAATGAGCAAGGTTCAAAGAAAGAAGGAAATAGATTTGAAAGAAGAAAGAAATAAAATAGAATAGTTCGCAGCTGGCCGAGGGGTGAAACCAGCAAAACCCTCTCCTTCAACCTTTAAACAATGTGTAAATTCTCATGGAGTACCTAGTGGACCTAGGCTTGTTTTTTATGTTGCTAAGTTTGAAAGGGAATGTCTGCAACTAGTTCAACCTTCAACTTTCCTCTTCAGCAACGCCTCGTCGAGTTCACAACGCACTAGTATTTTAATTTTATCTCTCAAATGACAAACTGGGTCGGGCTGATTTTTGGTCAGAAGGTCAATGCCAATATCATGCTCCAAAAAAAAACTCAGAAAAACCCACATCGCCGTTCAAAAGTTATGATCAAATATTTAGAAGACTTCGCTACAGAAAATGAGTTTACAGTGCTAGTTCGCATCGCCTTTCTACCAGTTCGCAATGCCTGATTCAAACAAGAATTTCATACTTCGAGGAGACTGGTAGGAGATCCGATGACATGATCCTTGAAACATTGGTTAAGTATGGTGTTGAAAACAATGAAATATCCTCTGTCATGGTTCTTTAATTTGCAATGATGATAGATGAAAGCATGATGTACTTAGAGTACGTTGTGAACTCTCCTAGTGAGTTGGCAACGCATACACCCAAATCTAACTTGACACTTAAACAGATAAATGATGACAAATAGAATCTTGTGTACAACATGGAGGTGTGACATGTCAAGGTAATGATTTAAGGATCAAAGTGTGACTCAAAAAAAAAACCAAAGTGGTTCTTGATCCTTACAATTCTATGTGATAACACCATCCATCAACATGCAACCAAGATTATGATTAGCAAATAGATATCTCCATCTTGTCCATTCTTCCTCTTCTTCTTCTTCTTCTACACTACTTTCTCAAGGCTTTATGTTTGTATTTATGAACCGATCATAAGGTTGAGTCCTGAGTGTCTTTATTGTATTCTTCAAAAACTTATTCTTTATAATATCATGGAGTGTTTACAACCATATATGTAGGAAAAATGTAAGCGGGGATTGTTTATTGGATTCCTGGAAATTTAGTCATTATGTTTGACAAGATTTATTTCTGAATATTTAGTCAATTGGTTTGTTGAGATGTTTCGTATTGTTGAATATATTTATAAAACCCCACAAAGAACTACTTCGGGGTTTTAATTTAATGATTTCTCGGATCTTGGGATCTCTAAGCATGATATTTTTTAAGTATTCCCATCAAATTCTTTCGGTTATGAATGCAAAACTCATTTAAAATTATTTAAAATGATCAAAACTATTTCCTCCTTTTTCTTGCAAGAAGATATGGATGTATACTCTACCCGCATGTGATTTAGAGGGTTGCATAAATGATGCTAGGTATACATATATTCTAATATTGAAGCCTTTATTAAATCTTTTTATTGTAAAGAAGTTACTTGTTGCACATAAAGAGTAGATCTGGTTATGAAGAACCATTCCATGTATAAATAAAAGAAATAAAGATTTGGGGTTTGTTGTCTAGCATTCTCCCCAATCCAAGATTATCTTTCAGCCAAAGAGGAGTATCGCCTCTATAAAAATGCATGGGGATTCATATCCTCGTGAGGTTGTTGTTTGTACCTTAACAAATATAGACATCAACATTTTTGGTGACCATAACAGGGAATGATTTGTTTTCAATAAATCTAAAACCTTTTAGGATCATATATTATTGGGAAACTAAATGTTTGCCGAAGTTTTGAAAGAAGATGTAGATATTGATTCGAGATTAATTGAGTCCTTGGAAACCTTGTTAAATGAGCATTAAATGGCCTTGAATACATATTGTTGAAGTTGCAACCACAAATTAGTTGTGACAATTTCCATAGAATCAAATAATCATTCGAGAATTGGGAGGATGATCTCCCTGGTGACTCCATCATCGAAACTCAAGAAATATTCTCGGGTGACTTCACTAAACATATTCCATAGTTTCAAAAAAATAAATATGAAGACTCCTCAAAGGAATTTATTTCATTCTATGAAGATATTTTTCCTTCTCCATCAGGACCAACAAGAGTTGTCCAAGATACAATAAATGGAGAGGGTATCCAAAGAAAGAAACGATTGCATAGAATTCCACTCAATTTGCAAGGAGAATTTCATCCCTTGCCAAATATTGCAATGGAAAAATTTCCCATATTATTTTTGGATACTTTAGAGGATGCAGAGAAAAATTGGATTAAGTTTGAAAGTGCTTGTGAAATTTTTAATGTGGCTGAAAATGATGTTGCATGCCATTTGCTTATCTTAACTCTAGAGGAAAATGCCAGTGAATGGTTTTATTCATTACTGACTGAAACCATCACTAGCTCAGATGTATTAGAAAATATATTCATGGAGAAACATTTTCCAATAAAATATCCAAATTCCCTTTTCTTGAAGTTGGTTGAAATTCATATGAACGAGGAAGAAACAACCAAAGATTTCACTTTCAGATTCATGAAATTTCTTCATGACATTCCTCAAGAAATGTTTTCAAACAATGTCATTATTTTCAGTTGTTATGAAAATGTTTTTCCCATGAATCTAAAATTTCTATTGAAGCAAGAGGGATAGTGAAACCAGAAAGAGTTAATGAAGCAAGATCAAGTCATTGAAAGAAATGTTCTTGAAATCAGTGCTAATATATTAAACTTCCAAATATTTTTTCAAGACAATAGAGGAATGGATTTATAAGAAAATTTTGATGAAAAACTTGAAAAAAAATCAGATCTTGTTCTTGAAACTGAAAATGAGAACTATAATGTTTCAGTTCAAGAAAAATGTCATCCTGTACATGCTCCATTGGAGGAAAACTTTGACCTCTTGTGTGTTCAATTTGAGAATAACGATCATGGTGAAAACTTTGCAACATATTCTCAAATAGTAGAGTCAGCTTATATCAAGCCACAAGAAGAATGTTTACATTGGACGAACAGAAGTTATGATGAAATTCATCACTTTACATCAAACCTCTATAATATTGATTGCTCCTTTCAAGCAGAGTCTAATGAAGAAGATATTTTCCAAGCGTCAAATGAAGAAGATATTTTCCAAGCGTCAAAAGAAGAGAACTTGCAACAAGAGGACCCATGGGTCATATGTTTAATATATGAAGATAATGAAGTTTTTGATGAAAAAAAAAAAAAACATCCTTGCAGTTCCCCACAAATGTTCAACAACAATCCATATTTGCAAGCTCCCCATGGAAACATAGTCATTGCATAAAGGAAGAATATTTTCAAGACATTGTGGATGAATCAATAATCTTAGAAGTGGTTGGAGAAAAGGAGAAAGATGAAAGTGTTTTCAAATTGGAAACTTCTCATCCAACCAAAGACAACAACAATCTTGAGCAACCAAGAGTTGACTTCATTGAATCATGGTTCCAAAGCATTGTTGGCCAAGCAAGGCAACCAGGTTTCAAGCACATCTTGCTCAATTTTTCCTCAGCACACTTTGGACATACCTCTGATGCTTTGGTACTAGCCTCAATATGTTTCAATATTATATAAATCATTCAAAAGATCAGTTGGATGCTTAAATGGATCCATTGGAAATCTACCTAAACTTGAAAAATGTCCCTTTCCTCCAAATATGATAGGGTAGGTAGATCTTGTTTGTACATAGTTTGTTTATTAGGTCACTACTACATATGGGGTCAAAATTCGACAAAAACTTCTAATGATAAGGATAAATTCAATCATATCGTCTCAAATTACAACATAATATTAAAATTTTAATAATTTTTTCTGGGCATTTGGATGAACGTTGGATTTCCGATGCACATCTATATTCATCAATCTTTCGAAGAAACTAGAGGATAGTTCATCGATCTATCAGCAAACCTAGAGGATGCCAACTACCTATTTGAAAATAGTTTAAACTTCACTAACTTGGTCAAGTTTAACATAGTCATGTTCATCGGAAGATAAACGAAGGTTAGCGTTTTCGACTATTTTGTTGTAGGTGTGACAGTTATAAAATATTTTTATGATCATTGTTTGTTGCATGATTTATTAGTATTTTTGTTATGTGCTACTTGCCTAAAATCCAATTCTTGATCTGCATAGCTCGGATTTTGTACTTTGAAGGTTACAAATTTTTAATATTACTTTGTCTCTTTTTGAAATACCCAGATTGGATCCCTAACCCTTAGACCCTCTTTCATTTGGGGACACAATTTTCCCCTAGGAAACATGTATGAACATGTCTACTCAATTCCATTCAATTATTATATAATTTATCTTGGTGTAGTTCTCTTTTATTGTTTGATTTTATTACTTGCTTATAGTCAAGCTTTGGAACTTATGTGGTAAAAATGTATGGTTTTGATTTGTTGATTATTGTTATAAACCTTTAATAAAAATATGATGAAAATGGATTAATTCTCTAGTACATATGGGGTCAATATAATTCGATGACATTTGTACTGTAAAAATATATAATTCGTATATTAATGTACTTATATTCCTTCAGTGGATTTTGTTGTAAATTTAGGAAATCCCAATGCCAACACCTGAAGAGAGTCAAAGGACGATTGCTAGGTTAAGTGTTGCATTGGAGGCACAGGTTGGTACTGATGGGAAATGTTGTTTCCCTTGCAATCAATGTAGGGGCTTGAAAAGAAGAATACTTGTAAGAAAAATAATTGAAAGATATTGTTTTACGTATGGGCATTGTGAAGGGGGGCATACATTTTGTCCCATGTTATGTTAGTCATTATATATGTCTTTGTATTGATTCTATTTATAAAATTTTCTTTTTTTTTTAATATTTTTTATATACACTAATGTTATTGATTGTTTGTAATTGTAAAGATAAATCCTCGTAGGTGTTTGTTGCCAGATAAATATCTTTCAAGTAGTAGTAATAATACTATTGTACAAGATGTGGAATATGGTATGGATATTGAAGATCAAGTCAATCCTATGGAGGAAGATGACACCAATAATATTGTTGAGCCAGATGATGGGACAAATATATTGATCTAGGACATATTTTCTCCTATCGATGAGGAAAATGATGATGATAATTATGTTGATTAATTGGGTTGGTTTTCATTGATGTCAACCCTTGAAGAAAGTCTAGTAGCAAATTCTGGTAGCATAAAGGTTTGGTTAATGGAACCAAGTTTGTTTGATGTATAATGGTATGAGTTTTAATATATTTGAAGGTAAGACTATTATAGATGGATAGTACATGTCATGCCATTTTCGGTGGTAAGTGAAACGTCACATAACTCCTCATGGTTAGAGATTTACGACCATGTGAAGTTGGAGAACCTTCATGAGTCATCTAGAAACCCTAAAAGGTCAAAGTAGTCAAAGTGGTTGCAAAGACGAAATTATTTAAATAATAAAGTGAAGTGATGAGTGTACTATAAGTCAAAGTGGATACAAAAGAAATTATTTAAATAATAAAGTTAATGTAGAAATTACTAAGTAGACAAGTGGTTAGAAGTAGGTTAGCCCTAAAATAAGGAAAGTGGTTTAAGATGGTTAGAAGGTAACCCCTTGAGGAAGCTACATAAAAGTATAAATAAGAGGCAAGGGTATCTCATTTTAATAACACTTGAGAATATTGAATATCTACAAGTGACTAAGGTAACCAAAGGATATCTAAGGTGAATTTCAGAGGGAAGGTGAAGTAACGAAGGCCGAAATACAAGGGAGAATAAGTTCTTTTGATGATGCTTTCTAAGGTATGTTATTTATAGGTCATCTCACCATTTTCGCAATAAATTTTTTTCTAGAATGATTCAGATTGCAAAATATGGAGGACGTTGAGAAAACATATCCAAGTAGCTATGATAAAAATTTCAGCTTGTGGGTTGTTGTATTTTTCGAGTTACACTCCATGGAAAATAGGGTTTGTGGTTAGTCCTGAAACTAGTCTAAAACAAGTGTTTCGGGTAAAAACGTCATAACTTCTTCATAACAGATTCAAATTTAATAATACCAAATGTATTGGTTAGAGTACAATATGTAGTATTATATGTGCCAGTTTCATATCCATACAACAAATATTCCATGTGGGGCATGCTCTACAAATTCTCTCTATAGAATAAGCCAAAATTCAACAAGGTATGCCATGTTTGCTATAACTCATTTTCTGAGAGGTTCCAAGTAGTGAAACCTGGAGAAATTGCATAAAAGGCACTGAAGAACATTTTGTACTATTTTCAGATCTTTATTCATTATAGGTACATAGTTATGATTATTTCAAGTTAGGGTTGTTAACTAATCCAAAATTAGTCATGTGAGACTAGAATAAAGTTTGATGAAAATGTTAGTCTCTTGTTGTTAAAGTTAAGGAAGGTTTGCAAGTATGTGATCATATACACTAGGTCTATTACAGAGTTACAAATCAGATTTGGATGATGAAATTGATGAGGGATTTTGGTTGAGGTGCATGTTGGGTACTTGGTTGAGACAAGTAGTTGATGAGTTGGCACATACATGAGGTGTATAGTTGATGATGTTGGTACATCTTGATGAGTCATAGTTTATGTGTATTTGATGCATGAATGGTACATATTTGGTGCATGGTTGATGCACTCGTTTATGGTACATCTTGGGTACATGGTTGAGACAATTAGTTGATGAGTTGGCACATACATGAGGAGTATAGTTGATGATGTTGGTACATCTTGATAAGTCATAATTTATGTATATTTGATGCATGATTGGTACATATTTGGTGCATGTTTAATGCACTTGTTGATGGTACAGGTTGGTGCATGGTTGATGCACCTGTTTATGGTACAAGTTGATTACAGGTTGTTACAAGTTGTTTGGTGCAAGTTGATTGGTACATGTTTACAACAGTATATATCACAGTGATAGTGTGACAGTGGTTCCATCATTCTAATTCCATTTCATGGTGGTTGGACGGGGAAAGGACAGGTGGTTGTATCCACCTTTCAGTTGTATCTGGAGAACATAGGGGGTTGTAGCATCCTTTTGGTTGTAGCCAGAGACTTGGGGAGTTAGAGCTTCCCTCAGGTTGTAGCCTTAGAAACTAGGTGGTTGGAGCCTCCTTCCAATTGCAGCTGAAAAACAAAGGAAGTTGGTGCTTCCAATGAATGTAATTCTTAAAGACATATAAGAAAAATCATTCAATGTTTTTTTCCCTCTTTGGGTTTCCATGTAAAAACATTGGTGTATTGTGTATGTGTATGATTGCTCATTTATTCATTGTTTATTTACTCTGCAACTATTGGATGATAATACTACATTGATATAACATTTTCATTTTATGGTTAAAAGGATTATATTGCTCTATTATTGATTCACCCCCCCTCTCAGTAATCCAACAATTGTTATCATAACAGGTTCCTTCAAGAAACAATTTAACCACTAGAAGGAGATCATGGATTATTCTGAGAATGAAGTACCATTGTTTAATGGTTAGAATGGTTTAAAGTATGAGATATGGAGTGGAAGGACGAAAATATTTTTACAGGCATAAGGGCATTATATTTGGCTATCAATCGTTACAGGATATGATATTTCAAAAAGGGAAAAGACTAGAGCTAAGAAGCAATTGAAGAAGAATAACAAAATAGCAATGGATTTCATCTGGAAAGGATTACCTAATCCCGTAAGAGAAAAGGTTGGTAAATGTTCATCAGCCAAAGAACTTTGGGATAAGTTACATGACATATATTCTTCACCCATCACAGATTCAAAAAATGCCAAAGAAGATGGAGGTACATATCAAGAATAATTATGTTCACCATGTCAAACAAATTCATAAGATGAAGAGTACATAATCAACAGAGGTATGTTGTTTTTCTTTCATTGTGAAAAACACAGACGTCTTGAAATAGAATTCCACGAAGGAAATGAAACAGAAAAACTAATTGAAAAATAAGACAATTATGAAGCAGAATTGATTAGTGCTTTAGATGAACTAAGAAAAGAAAGAGAAGAAAACAAGTCACTCAAGAAAGAATTGATGAAACAAAAGGAAAGTGTTCATATTTTTTAAGAAGTCGAATGTGTCAACGAGAACTTAAGAACTCAGCTAGAAGAATCTGGAAAGATCGAAGAAAATCTTGAATATCAAAAGCAGTATTTGGAAGCCAACATAACAGCACAGAAGGAAGAAACAAAAATGAGAGAGAAGATATTGACAGGTCATCTTAAGGAAATAACTAACAATCTAAACCAACTTGAGGTAGATTTTGGTCAAGAAGATAAAGGACTTGAAGAAGAAACAATCACATTAAAAATTCAGCTTGAAGAAGTGAAAAGAACAGAAGAAGTCATGAAGTCTTAGATAATGAAGAAAGAAGAAGAGGTTGAGAAGCTTGAAGAAGAAGTTGTCACATTGAAAAGTAAAATTGTCAAGCTCAACAAGAACGTTGAAGAGACAGAAACATCCACATCAGTTATAGAGAATGAAGAGAAGCACTCTAGGTTGCTAGAAAAGAAGAATGAATAAAATAGAAAGAGTTATGCAGAAGTACTCAAAGGAAGAAATCATGGTCAACCAGAATATAAGAAAACTATTGAAGATACATCTTCAAGAAGACCATCCATGTTCAAGCCACAAAGAAGCTTCAATCATGATCATGATTAGTCAAGGAAGAAATTCATAAGGTCTACACCACAAAGAAGATCATTCACTCCCAGGTATGCAAATTTCTTTTATGGTCATTGTTTTTATTGTACTAATTTTGGACATAAGGTTGCAGATTGCAAGGATTATAAAAGAAATGTTCAAGCAAGAAGTGCCCATGTGGCCCCACGTAACATTGAATGTTACAAATGTCATAAATATGGACACATAGCTAGAGAATCATGATCGATACTTCCATGAAAGAGAAAATTGATATCATATATAAGAAAGTATGGATAAGAAAACATGAAGAACAGATGAACAAAGACCAAGTCCCAGAGATTGAAAGATTGACAATAAAATGAGATGAAAAAAAATCTATAGAGAAAAGGAAAGACATCAGATACAAAAAGGTTTGGAAAATAACTGAAAGAAAATAAGGACATGTAAATAAGGAACAAGTTCAAGAGATTGTACTTTCAGGCATTATAGTGAAAGATGAATCCACAAAAATATAGAAAGAAGTCAGAGCTCAGTGATCCGAATTATTTTCGGCACGAAATGAGATCGGAGATATAATAAAGAAATGCATAGAGATATCGCAGATATTCAGTAATATAACATAAATATATCAGATATGCAACCATAAACACATATATACAGTAATACACAATTTCTATTAATGAAATAAATGTACAGAGACTGTAAAATACAAAGTGAAAGACTCGATAGAATGGTGGCAACTTATCTCTAAGAAGAGATGTGACGGCTACTCGCATTCGCAAGAAGATGATTACATTGAGGCTCTGAAGGCCTTTTTACAATAAATAGGAATGCCAAAATTCCTAGACATCCAAAAACCTAACCCTAGGAGATGAAGCGCCAAAATTCATGTGGGCCCCGTTTGGGTAAGTTAGTACATCAACTTCCCGGTGTCGTAACTTTTGCATACGATCTCCGTTTTAGGCGTATGATAGCTCGTTGGAAAGGTATCATAGAGGAGATTAATTTTGGGGGCTCAATAATTCCTTTGAATGTCATTGAGAACCTCGATCTCGAAAAAACTTCATTTGGGCCCTCAAAATGGCCCCGAAAGTTAAAAACTGCTAAAAATAGTAAATTTTCAAATTTGCCAGAAAACTGTTTTGAGCTAGTCGAAAAAGGTGGGTGGCCACTGATATCCACCTAGATCATTTTGAGAGATGATGAATCTACCAATGAAGATGATGATGAATACACATCAGAGATGGAATTGTTTTGAGCCATATTTCTTAGAGACTCCCAGGTAATATGAATATTAGATAGGGGGAGTCTATGAAATAGTTGTGACAAACCAAAGAACCATCCTTCGAGCATATGGAGAGTTTGAGTAGACAGATCCAGAGCAGTCAATTAGCAAAAGTACAGTTTGATAGTTGTAGTAGTGAAGACTTCATGATAGTATAGTAATAAATGGGTTAGCATTATGGACAGTTGTGTAGTAGAGTCTTGGATAGTATGGACAGAGATGGATTTGTAAGAACACTTCACAGGTTTGGATAGATATATGACAGTGGATGAGAGCATGTATTCATAGATTAGTTCAGAGAGTGGTTCAGAGACAAATGAACATTATGGATGTTAATTACACAGGAAATGGATCAAACAATGCTAATGGATTCCAAATTGACAGATATTTTTTGGACACATGCAGTGCATACAGAAGTTCACATTCAAAACAGAGTAATGCTCATAAACAACAATGACAAAACTCCCTACGAGCTATGGAAAGGAAGACCAACAAATGTTAAACACTTCATAGTATTTGGAAGAAAATGCTACATCAAAAGAGAAGATGGCAGAATGTGAAATTTTGACTCTCGTGTGGACAAATGAGTACTTGTTGGTTACTCAAGTACAAGGAAATCATACAAGTGTTACAATCTGAGATTGAACAAAGTTGTGGAAAGTATCAATGTAACAATTGATGAAATAGGTGGACGAGAATCAAAGGAAGAAGAAAATGAATAAGTGAAAAAACTTTATGAAGAAGAAGAAAAAGATGAAGAAGAAGTAGAAGAGGAAGATGAAGAAGATCAGAGAGAAGTAGAAGATAAAGTTCAGCAAGTGCCTCCAAATACACCTAGCAAACGAGTACAAAAGAATCATCATTCAGATCAGATTATCAGAAACAAGGGTGTAGGAGTTGAGACTAGAAGAAGAATTTGTTCACTAGAACAAATTCACCTAGCACTCTTATCCATGATTGAACCAAATAGTTTTGAAGAGGCCAACAAGGATGAATTCTGGAATAAGGCCATGAATGAAGAATTGGATCAAATAGAGAAGAATGACACTTGTAAATTGGTTCCAAGACCAAGGAATAAGAATGTAATTGACACAAAGTGGGTTTTTAGAAATAAATTGAATGAAGATGGACATGTTACAAGGAACAAAGCTAGATTGGTATGTAAAGGATATGCACGGGTTGAAGAAATCGACTTTGAAGAGACATTTGCCCCGATTTCCATAATGAAAACAATACGATTGTTCTTAGCTTATGCATGCTCCAAGATTATTAAAGTGTATCATATGGACGTAAAATCAACCTTTCTAAATGGGGAACTTGAAGACAAAGTATACATCAAACAACCAGAAGGATTACAGTTGTCAGAGAACACAGCTTACGTGTGCAAATTGAAGAAGGCCTTGTATGGTGTAAAAAAGACTCCTAGAGCATGGTACTCTAGACTGGATAAATATCTACAGTGGGTAGGGTTTAGAAAAGGAAGTGCATACAACAATCTCTACATCAAGGTAACTCAATATGGTATTTTATTAATTGAAGTTTATGTTGATGATATTATTTTTGGAAGTACTGATGACAGGTTAAGCCAGAAATTCGCAAAGGATATGCAGAATGAATTTGAAATGTCATTACTTGGAGAACTATCCTTCAAAGAAACCAAGGAATTTTTATTTCTCAAACTAAGTATATCAAATAAATGCTAAAGAGGTTTGTAATGGAACATTGCAAACCAGTTACCACTCTTATGCAAACTAGTTGCAAGTTGAGCAAATATGATGATTCAAAGTCTACAGACCAGACGCAATACATGTCAATGATTGGTAGCTTATTATATGTGACAGCATCCGAACCAGATGTAATGCAGATAGTTGGACAGGTGGCACGATTTCAAGCAACACCAAAGGAATCACATGTCTTAGCAGTGAAGAGTATTTTCAGATATCTCAAAGGAACAGAAGAATTTGGATTATGGTATCCAAAAGGAAATGATATATCACTTATTGCCTACACAGATGCAGATTGGGCAGGTTGCATTGATGACCGAAGAAGCACCAGTGGAGCAATGTTCTACTTGGGTGAGTGTTTAGTATCTTGGCTAAGCAAGAAAAAATCATCAGTATCTTTATCTACACCCAAAGCAGAGTATATTGCAACAACATGATGTTGTACACAGGTTCTATGGATGAAACAAACTCTGAAAGATATACAAGTTGAGTATGATGAGCCCATTCCAATCTATTGTGATAATACGAGCTCCATCAATATCTCAAAGAACCTTTGAGTACTGATGAGCCCATTCCACCATTGTGATAATACAGGTTCTATCAATATCTCAAAGAACCCTGTTGATGGACTCCAAGACAAAACACATTCCAATCAAGTATCACTTTCTATGGGAATCCGCTGGGTGTAGAAGAACATCGAGTTGAATATGTGGGCAACAAAGAAATGTGGAAGACATCTTTACAAAATTGCTTCCAAGGGGAATTCATTTGAGTATCTTCGCAAGAGACTCGAAGTAATTTATACTCCAAAATGAATTCTTTTGAATGCTTATCATATATGTTTTAGGTTTACACGAGGAAGCACCATAAAGAGGATGGTTCAGGTTGGGAGATTATTTCAAGAAGAGTTTAGTCAGGGGGTGTATCCCCCAGGACAGTTCAGTTAGGGGGAGCAACCCCGGATGGAAAGATACATTTTCTATTGATGAAAAAGAGGGAGAGATTTATCAGATACAAGATAGAGAGTTAAATACTCGGAGAAAGAACACAGAGGCATGGTTCCAGGGGGAGCGATGGTCACATGGGGAGCATGAGTGATATGACTTCAGTATTGCATCAGAGTGTTTCCATCAATTCCAAAAGGGGATATTGTTGATTAATTGGGTTGGTTTTCATTGATGTCAACCCTTGAAGAAAGTTTGGCAGCGAATTCTGGTAGCACAAAGGTTTGGGTAATGGACCCAAGTTTGTTTGATGTATAATGGTATGATTTTTAGTATATTTGAAAGTAAGAATATTCTATATGGATAGTACATGTCATGCAATTTTCGGTGGTATGTGGAACGTCACATAACTCCTCACGGTTAGAGAGTTATGGCCATGTGAAGTTGGAGAACCCTCATGAGTCATCTAGAAGCCCCAAAAGGTCAAAGTAGTCAAAATGGTTGCAAAGAAGAAATTATATAAATAATAAAGTGAAGTGATGAGTGTACTATAAGCCAAAGTGGATGCAAAATAAATTATTTAAATAATAAATCTAATGGATAAATTACTAAGTGTACAAGTGGTTAGAAGTGGGTTAGCCCTAAAATAAGAAAAGTGGTTTAAGATGGTTAGAAGGTAACCCCTTGAGGAAGCTGCATAAAAGTATAAATAAGAGGCAAGGGTCTCTAATTTTAATCACACTTGAGCACATTGAATATCTACAAGTGACTGAGGTAACCAAATGATATCTAAGGTGAATTTCAGAGGGAAGGTGAAGTAAAGAAGGCCAAAATACAAGGGAGGATAAATTATTTGATGATGTTTTTTAAGGTATGTTATTTACCGTTCATCTCACCATTTTCACAATAATTGTTTTTCTAGAATGATTCAGACCGCACAATTTGGAGGACATTGAGGAAACATATCCAAGTAGTTGTGCTAAAAATTTCAGATTGTGGGTCATTGTATTATTGGAGTTACACTCCGTGGAAAATAGGGTTTGTGGCTAGTCCTGAAACTAGTCTAAAACAGTTGTTTCGGGTAAAAACGTCATAACTTCTTCATAACATATCCAAATTAACTAATACCAAATGTATTGGTTACATTACACTCTTTAGTATTTTATGAGACATTTTCAGATCCATACAACAAATATTCTATGTGGGGCACGCTCTACAAGTTCACTCTCTAGAATAAGTTAGAATTCAACAAGGTATCCCATTTTTGCTATAACTCCTTTTTTGAGAGGTTCCAAGTAGTGAAACCTGGATAAATTGCGTAAAAGACATTGAAGAAAATTTTGTACTATTTTCATATCTTTATTCATTACAAGTACATAGTTATTATTATTTCAAGTTAGGATTGTTGACTAATCCAAAATTAGTCATGTGAGACAAAAGTAAAGTTTGATGAAAATGTTAGTCTCTTATTGTTAAATTTAAGGAAGGTTTGCAGGTGTGTGATCACATACACTAGGTCTATTACAGAGTTACAAATCATATTTGGATGATGAAATTGATGAGGGATTTTGGTTGAGGTACATGTTGTGTAGATGGTTGAGACAAGTAGTTGATGAGTTGGCACGTACATGAAATGTATAGTTGATGATGTTGGTACATCTTGATGAGTCATAGTTTATGTGTATTTGTTGCATGATTGGTACATATTTGGTGCATGGTTGATGCACTCGTTGATGGTACATGTTGGGTACATGGTTGAGACAAGTAGTTGATGAGTTGGCACATACATGAGGTGTATAGTTGATGATGTTGGTACATTGTCACACACCTACTACAGCATAATAAATTTTTCGCCTTTTCTCGAGGGACAGAATCCCCAGAATCCTATGGGGCTTCGCACAGGCTAGCTCATCCCTTTTTTTTCCCACCTCCATGTGGTCGTTGATCATGATCATAGGCTAAACAACTAGGTGCCTTTTCACATTTTGCGACTCAGCGGTATAAGCGAGTCGAGTCTTTTGACTCTGCAAACCCCGAAATGCCAAAATGCCGAAGAGGCTTCGATTAGCAATTAGCCCCCTGGGCTATGCCTTGGTCCATATGACCACTTCTCATAAGAACGCAGTCTTATTCCCTTCAGGACTTATCAATACGAGAGCCCGACCTCTTATCAACGGAACTCCCGAATTCTCGATTTTCTATTTCCCGAAATGGCCTTTGTCACATTAACCCTCCTGGCTATGCCCTGATCCAGGTGACCATTCCTCATAAGACCTTCATCCTATTTCTTTTAGGATTTTATGAATACGAGAGTTCGACCTCTTGTCAACGGGGCTCCCAAATTCCCGATTTGTGAAATCTCGATGGACTCTTCCTTTCGGGACTCTTCTGAAATCCTGGATTGCTGCCGCATGTCCTCCCTCAGACGGTCCTCATCATTCCACGATTTCGTGACTTGCGACCCCCAGTGACACAGATCCTCTGTCAATTCGAATCCCCGGTATCCGAAATACTGATGGACTCTCTATCTCCGCCACGTGTCCTCCACGGATGGACGGTCCAGATTGTTTCGGGACTTCCACCATGGAGTGTCCCGATCTCTTGTCTTCAAGACTTCCGAAATCACAAAGTCCAAAATCCCGATACCAACTCCTCTTTTGGGACTTTCACCTCTGTTCATGAGGGCTTAACCCTCATGCATCTCCTGACAGATCCAACGATTGTCGGGTTTTTCTAACTAAGATCTGATGGTTTAGATATGTCTCGTGCTGTGCACTCTCCCGCTGCTCCCTAGACATGGAAAAGCCAACGGTCCAGATACTCCCATGGACCTTGGGGATCTACGATCCCGATTTCTTTGCTACTCACGAAGATAAAGGAAAAGGGTTAATGCATTTAACTCCCTCATTCCTTCCTCCAATCTAACAGTCGTGAATGACCGCAGATCTTCCAACAGGATCTCATCCACTGATCGATACTTATCCCTACACTGCCATCTTAGGATTTCAAGAGGATCATTCTTCCTCGTACAGGGTTACTAAGACTTGTGCCTTCAAAACCTTTTCTAGGTTCTTAGTGAGATTTCCAAGAAGGGTGTCTCTATGGGGAGATCTATCCAGGGTATTACCTGAGACAAATAAAGGTATAGATTTCTCGAAAACAGACTTGAAGTATGAACTAATTCAATATATATATATATATATATACCAACCTATCTATAAACATAAGCCATACGTGGTCCTTCCAATAAAAGCATGAAACCACCATTTCTGATCAAAACACCACACAGACGGTCTTATAATCAAACCATTCATAAACTACACAGACCATGAGCATACATGTCAGCATATAAATTTCAAGATGCAAGATGTAAAACACTTATCAGAAATAACACCAGATGTGATTGCAATCGCTAAGAGGGGTGCTCGTTTCCACCCAACCATAGGCTCAGCGACTCCCAACGGATTTACCACTAGCCACCCCCAAGCTGAGACCACGATGTTGTGAAATTGAGTCTTTGTTCGCCAGTGACCGGGAATGAAGGTTACTCTCCTTTTTCTCTACTATCACTCACTCTATATTTTCTAGAGTTCTTTTCCTTTCCCTCGCGTCTGCCCCCTGATCGCACACTCTTCTTGCCTTTTCTATCTTCGGTGAGGTTGCATGTGGCACGATCTTCCTCGCGATGGTTAGTTCTGAGGACTCTATGGATGGGTGGTTCACCCCCATCCCTCATTACTCATGAGGAGCCATTTACCTACCAACCTGGTGAGTCATTTAATTCGGGGTCAGCGAGACGCTCTTGGTTCTTCGGGCTAGTGAAGTCCAAATACGGTATTGGTTTCGGTGGAAGTTAACGCCACCATTCCAGGTGCCTTCCACCACCATTCTTCAACCATCGTAGTCTCTTTTTCAGCACACCCCCCTCTCAATAGTCCTAGAATATATAGATATATTCATAATATTATTTACATTCATCGACCTTTTTCACAAGGTCCATTCACATCACACATTCACATTTCTGAGTTTGCCACAATACTTGTCCAGTATAGTTACTTTTACAGACTAGGGGAAACTGGGTGTTACAATTCCCTCCCCCTTAAAGGAACATCATCCTCGATGTTCTATCTGTCAACTTGACATGCATGTACAGATATAAACAAAATCGGATATGCTCGTTTCATGGCATCCTCCATTTCCCATGTAGCCTCATCTGGGCCAAAATGTTTCCACTGCACCTTGACTTGTGCAATGGTTCGGTTTCGGAGCGGGGTTTCCTTTCTGTCTAGTATGCATTGAGGTTTTGGTAGAAAATCTCCCTCCGGTTCCACCTGAATCACAAACCAATCAATTGTATGATTAGCATCATGTACATATTTCTTTAATAATGAAACATGGAAAACATTATGTGCTTTTACTATGGGAGGAAGTGCTAGCCTATAGGCTACAGGTCCCACTCTATCTAGAACCTCAAAGGGTCCACAATAATGAGGTGCTAACTTGGCACAAGCTCCCATTTATAGGGAACTTTTCCTGGGCCTAACTCTGAGATATACATGATCTCCTGCTTTGAACTCTCTTGGAGTTCTCTTTTGGTCAGCATAACTTTTCTGTCAGTTCTGAGCGACCTTCAGGTTTTGTTTTATCTGAGTCATTTGCTGTTCCATTTCTTTCAACATGTCGGGTCCAAAAGAAATCCTATTTACGGGATTACTCCAAATGACAGGAGTGTTGCACAGTCTACCATAGAGGACTTCAAAGGGAC
>SNQJ01S0013396.1:165130-176153 GCA_010110895.2 Picea sitchensis | reverse complement strand
TATTATGGTAGCTTCGGGAGGTATGAACCTCTATTGTGACCTATGACGAGATTAGAATATACTGGAAGGAAGCAAAGAAGTAAAGGAAACTCTAGACAAGATGTCGACTGCAGAAATATATTTAATATGAATTAATTAGTACCCAGAAGGAGAAGTCAGCTCCAGTAAGCCTGCCAGATTACTATAAATACAGGGCGCGAGTTTCTCATTATACACATTCTCAGAATTGCAGAGAGCCAGTTGTGCGCACTGCAGTTGGCAGTTTTGTGCGCAAGTTTCTGGGGAAGGTATTGCGCCAGTTTCTGGGTGGGACTATCTGATCAGCTTTGGTTTCTATTCTTGCTTGGTGCATTAGCCTTGCTTGGCTATTGATTGCTACCAATATTCTTCTCTGTCGAGGTCAAGGTGCTCGGAGGGTGGCTTCGGCCTATGGTTGGGTGACAAGGGTATTGTCAATGGTAAAACGAGCACAATCTTTCATATTCTAACATATATATGATACAATTAATATATTATATATTAATTGATTCATATATAAATAATAGATAACCTGGTGGTTAAAGTCATGAACTTGCAGGGGCAATTTCAGAACAGAGCTTGAATTTCCCAATTTTATGTTCTGAAACTTTGGAGCCCCTTTCAGGCCTTTTCAAGCCTTTTCCCAGTCCAAATTGACGGTAAATGAATTTTAAATGATTTCCCAGCCTTAGAACTTGTTAAAGATTTCTAACAATATATTACATAACAGAAACAGACTTACTATGTGAAAGTTACAGTCCCTACAAGTTGACGATTACTCTATCAACTACAGCACCATGTGGAAGCCACGTCAGCCTCACACATGTGGAGCTAGTAACGATGGATTTCCAATAATATTCTAGAAGCATCAAGAGAATCAAGAACCCTAACCCTAACTGCCAAAAAAGGGTGATAAAACCCTAGCTGAAAGAAGCAAAAAGGGTTCAGTTCCTATTGTAGTGTTCATGTTCCATGGCAGAGCAGCTGCCAAGAGGTGTAAGAAAGGAATAGCAGAGCAGAGAAGAATAGGTTCCCTGTAAGATATTGTAGCAAACCATAGTGTCTCATAGCTCTGCAGTGAGTTTTCCCATCCTCCATATTTTGCATTGTAATTTCTCCATTTTACAAAGAAGAAAGGTGTAGTCCTTCATTTTGCTGGAGTTTTCCCAATACAGGTTTCTCCAGGGAAAAATCCAGTGTTTAATAGTATTATGATGTGTTGAATGTTTTTCTTTCATGAATAGTGTGTTTATTTTCATGTTTAAGCACAAAATATAAGAAAAATCCCCCTTCAGTTGAGTATAACTATAGACTTACTGTATTGCAGTAATAATCAAAATCTATTATGACAAACTGTTCAGTGGAATATCCATGGCATTTTATAGATCAGATGTTGTAATTGCACCCCCTTCAAAGCTTCTCAAGCTTCTCTACATGGCCTCAAGCAACCTCTAGAAAGGGAAATTTTAGCGTCTGTTATTTGGTTTTATCTGTGCGAAATTTTTATAGAGCCTATAAATTTTGACATTTGATTTATGTGAACAATGAACTGCAAATAGAGTGATTACAAGCATAGCATAGGTTACATTTTCAGCTCAACAAATATACATAAAGCTCTTAACCTCTTGCTTTCATTTCAAGTGATCAGCTGCAATCAATTTGGAACAGCGGCAAGATATAAGCACTCTGCAAATTATAAATAAAGAATGTTTTTTCCTTATTCCCAACTCACCCCCCATTGGATGTTCTAGAAGATTGTTGAGACATCAATATGAATCTGCAAAAATGACTCGAGTACTCAAATCATATAATGAAGTGATTCATCTAGCCTAGACCAGAACGCATGAGCTCTTGTGTAACCAAAATATCTACCTTTCGATTAACGAAAGACAGGTAACATGAGTAATTTGATTGGTATTCAAACTATGCTTCACTTATTCCAATTAGCCTCAATTGTTCCACCAAAAAATACAACAACGTTCTTCAAAATAGAGATAGATGTTCCAGTCTTGTGCTGAAAACCCAAAGCAATGGGTACTTGCCCAGAGCACAGTTTCCTTGACAATCTACTCACATTATGCGGAACAACCCTTGTGCTAGGCAAATAATCTGCTTCCTCCAGTTGCCCAGCAATGTTTGCTCACCTTGCTTATATTTTCTGATTGAGAGAGGAACCTGATAAATTTTCCCTTGTCTTTAATTGTCTGGAGTGGCAATACTTATAGTTATTGTTCCTCCCTCAATTCGAATCCATACCCTGCTGAAACATTTCATAATCACTGTATTTTTCTGCACTAATAAACTACAAAATACTTTCACTTTCACCTTCTGTTGCAAAGAAGGAATGAACCTTATTATTTACCTCAATCCAGCTGCATCCTGGAGTCTTCTTCAATCCCTTGACTTTCATAATATTTCTCAATTTTGCAACAACATCCCACCTGCCAGCCTCAGCGCAGATGTTTGACAGCTGTATATAATGTGCAGCATTTTCTGGTATCAATTCAAAAATACAATTCATTGCGTATTCTCCAAGCAAAATATTGCCATGAATCCTACAGGCACCAAGCAAGCCACCCCACACTACAGCATTAGGTTTAAAGGGCATCTTTTGAATAAACTCATAAGCTTCATGGAGAAGCCCAGAGCGGCCAAGAAGGTCAACCATGCATGCATAGTGTTCCATACTGGGTGTGATGGAACAATCTTCAACCATATGAGCAAAGCACTGCCAGCCATCATCCACCAAACCCGCATGGCTGCACGCAGACAAAACAGAAATAAAGGTTACATGGTCGGGCTTCACGCCTTCCTGTTCCATTTTTGCAAAAAGTGCAAGAGCATCCTCACCATGTCCATGCATCCCATACCCACCAATCATCGTGTTCCATGAAACCACAGTTCTCTCAGACATGTTGTCAAATAATTGGCGTGCAAACTCTAAGGTCCCACATTTGGCATACATGTCTATTAAAGAATTGCACACAATAATGTCTGACTCAAAATTACTTCTAATTATGTAACCATGCATTCGCTTACCTTGTTGCAGAGCTGATAAAAAGGCACATGCAGGGAGAGTACTCACCATGGTGATCGAATCAGGTTTCAAGTTTTGCAGTTGCATTTCATTGAAAAGTGCCAAGGCTTCATTGGCCTGCCCATTCTGGGCATATCCAGCAATCATAGCATTCCATGACACCACATTTCTCTGAGACATTTTAGCAAACAATTGCCGTGCACTGTCTACACTTCCGCATTTTGCATACATGTCTATGAGAGCAGTACCCACCATAACATCCAACTCAAATCCACTTACAATTATATAGCTGTGAATCAACTTACCTAGCTGCAGAGCTGATAAATTGGCACACGCTGGGATAATGCTCACCATGGTAACCAAATCAGGTTGCACGCATTCCACTTGCATTGCATTGAAGAGTTCTAAGGCTTCATTAGCATATCCATTCTGTGTATAACCAGCGATCATGGCATTCCACAATCCCACGTTCCCTTTAAACATTTTGTCAAACAGTTGGCGTGCAAAACCTACACTCCCGCATTTAGCATACATATCTATGAGGGCAGTGCTCACAGCAAAATCAGACTCAAACCCACTTCTAATAACATAACCATGAATACATTTTCCATGTTGCAGATCTGATAAAGATGAAAAAGCAGGGAGAACACTCACCATGATAACCAAGTCAGGCTCGAACCCTCGAACTCTCATTCCATTAAAAAGCTTCAATGCTTCACCAGCATAACCCTTCTGAGCATAACCAGCGATCATCGCACTCCATGAGACAACGTTTCGTTCCGACATTTTGTCAAACACTTCACGTGCAAGCTCTAAAACTCCACATTTGGCATACATGGTTACAAGGGCAGTACTCACAACAATATCCGACTCAAGCCCAAGTCTAGCTATATCATCATGAACATCTGTACCCTCCTGAAGAACTGATAAGTCAACACATGCCTTGACTACAGAGCTGAAAATGAAACTGTCAGGCTCGATGCCTTGCTCCTGCATTTGGCGATAGAGTGCAAGAGCTTGCTCGGAGAGTCCATTCCGAATGCATCCACTAATTATAGCGGACCATAAGAAAATATTGGGTTTCATTGTATTATAAAATAGTAGGCGTGCATCGTCCATATTGCCATAGATAGTATACTTAGAGACGAGTTTAGGTAGTAAGTAGATATCTTGGTCCAGTCCCAATGTAAGCAGATGGGAATGGATTTGGCGGAGTTGTTTAATGTCGTTGCAGGCCTGAAACAGAGAAGTATAGGAGACAGGATAATGGCTAATGGGTTCACCTGTAGCAGGAGCAACGTTAGGTTGAGTGACATGATGAAGGTGAAATGCAGATGTAATGTGTATAAAACTGTTTCTTGTTGGTAATTTTGTTAGAACTATCTTCGTTGAAAGACGAACAAGATTCCAACCTTCCATATCAGACTCCTGGACTGCACCACTGCAATATAGGTAAATGGAAGTGAGCAAAATCAGGATTCCAACCTTCCATATCAGACTCCTGTACTGCAGCACTGCAGAATAGGTAAATGGAAGTTAGCAAAATCAGGATTCCAACCTTCCATATCAGACTCCCGCACTGCATCACTGCGATATAGGTAAATGGAAGTGAGCAAAATCAGAACCCCAGTGGAATTCAATTATGGAGACACGGGACATCTTTACCCTGTGAGGGACGATCCACATTTGCATTGTCACACTAGCTCTTTGTTATGTTATGGGAATTTGTTGGGTTGAAAATATATCAGAAAAGCATTTTAGATTTCTCAAGCGTTTAATTGAATAAAAAGAAATCAATACGAGATTTTTCTAGTTACGCCGAAAGGGGCGTATATCTATTGGAGATGGGCACAATTAATCAGCGTTTAATCTAAAATTTTAATCTGATGGCTAACAGTTGAAGATTCTGGCATATTTTTAGTCGTCCTCCCAAATCAATGAATGTGATTTATTCTTCATAACTTCCTTGTATTTTTTAATGCATCAGTTAACCTATTTACTTTTTAACATTTACTTAATCATATTAAGAAATTACTGTACCACCATATGATTGCCACGTTTAACTGATTAACCTTTGGAATTACCACATTTAAGATTAACTTTTGAATTTCTTCAGCTCTATGTGCGTTTCAGCGTTCACCAGCCGCAACACCAACACTATGTGCGTTTCGGCGTTCACCAACCGCCAACCACTTTGCGGTTGTGCTAGTGTTTAAAAGCTAAAGACTCGTAATCAAAATAGATAATTTTAATCGCTCAAGATCAAAATAGATTCAAGTTGGACCCACTCCCAATCACCATAGCACAAAATTCCATCAAACTACTAGATATCCTCCCTTTATTCAAGCCACACAAAAGCAACACCATCATCCATATGGTGGCAAGACTTCTCCAAGACCTTGGACCACAAAAAATACAAGGAAGAAGCTATCACTTGGTTATGATATTGGACTTGCAGAGACTGTATCCATGGCTCTCTGTAGCCTAGTTGGCAGGTTATCATACAGACACCTATGCTCATCAGATTTGGCTACCTGGATGACCAACTCTTGGAGGCTTGTCGTGAGATACATCCCTACACTCACACCACTTGGACGGGGTTGGCTTCACTTTCATTTCAAATCACCTGAAGATACTACAAACATTTTGGAAAGACTTTGGACTATTGATGACATCAACTTAATGTTAAAAAGGTGGAGAGTGAGCTTCGATCCTGCACAGGACTATTTCTACCTCCGTCACCTGTGGGTACTCCTTCCTAGACTACCTCTTCATATCTGGAACGAGAAAGCACTGATGGCTATTGGAAATTCCCTGGGTCGCTTCATCTCCATTGACTCCAAGACCAACATTGGACGAGACAAAAGATTGGCTAGGATACTGGTCGAAATAGATATACATGAAGGCCTCTCTGAAACCCTGGACATAGATTGGAGAGGACACATTACCCGACAAAAGTTAGATTATCTTAGTATACCTTTCAGATGTACACTCTGCAGACAGACAGGCCACCTGAGGAAGACTTGCACTGGTATAGTAGAAGAGGACACCTCTAAGGAGACTATGCTTGATCTCTCTACAAATTTGGGCTCACCTCCAACTATCAACCATCTACATTATCCAGACCTATCAAATGAAAGCTCTGTTCCAGATCTAGATTCTATATCTGGTAAGCTCAAAAATATTTGTCCACTTTGTTCTCTTCTCTCACCACTCTAGAGCTTGATTTTATTAACAACATTCCCCTGAACAACTTGGGACAGGTCTCCTCTCCACCTGAGACCCGATCTCCCCCACTCACAACTTCCAGCCAACATAACCTTCCTCGAACTCTTTCAACCCCCGCTGAAACCACCCCTTCTCCCATACATCTATCAACAATCCCTGATGGTGAGAACTTGACCAGTGTTCAGCTTACTCTGTCTCCACCTCACACACAGCTTCCACCCTCCCTTACCACTACTTAGAATCTATGTTCGACCTCTTCACTTGCTTATCCACCTAACCACAACCCGATTGACAATCTGTTCCCATCCTGTGCTCAAACTTTGACTCCTCACTTTTCTGCCCACCCTACACAGGATATTTGCACGACCTCTCCACTCTCTTTCACACTTCCCCTTGAATAGATTGCCTCTACTTCTAAAGGAACAACCCCTCCCTCGACCTCCCCTATCTACACCACTTCCTTGACTACTCCTGATTTCATTACACCCTTGAGCCATATTTTAGGAGCTAGAGAACACACTCAGACTACTCCTTATTACCACACACTCTCTCAGATGACAGAGACTCCTAGAGATTAGGACCTTGAACAAGTGATACCCTCCCCTCTTCCGGGACTGAGTGATTATGAAGTAGGAGATAACACTCTTGGAGACGTCTTAAACTCACTTCTCCATTCTTATAAAGAAGTTTTGTCTCCCACACCCCTACCAATCTTTAGAGGTACCTCTTTACATCTTCCTGGGATAGGAGCAAATTAGAGAACTGCTGAGAACACTGTTGCTCCATAGGATAAAGATTTCACTTGGTCTAGAGGTCATGGATACGAGCACTCACCTATCAAAACTCGTAGTGCTCGTTGACGGGAGGGCATTTCATCCACACATCCTGGAGACACCACAAACACATTTGACAATGGGGCGCTTAGAGGCATGAAAGCCCTAGCAAGAGAAAAATCATGATCTTGCTCTCCCTCAACATCAGAGGGGTGGAGGGCCACCTAAAAGATGCCTCTTTCAGAAGACTACTTTTGAACATTACACCTGATATCATTTTCCTCCAGGAAACTATGGTAGACAGCATTAAAGCCAGAGCTTTCCTTAACCACTTTCTTCCCAACTGGCACACTTGTACAGTCAACTCCCTTGGCACTTCTGGAGGATTAGCAGTTGCTTGGAATCCAGATCATTTTGACTTTCTTCCTTATTTCTGTTGTGGAGGAATACTTTTGACTAGCACTAACCGTATCACAAAAAAGAGTTATAATTTACTCAATATTTATGGGGCTTGTTCTGATAGTCAACCTTTTTGGGAGAACTTAGAAGAAAGGGGTTGCTTGATTTACACAATTTGATCATCGTTGGAGACTTAAACTTCACAACTGCTATTGGAGAAGTCTGGGGTGCCTCGGCTTCCCATGATCCACTAGCGCTCTTTTTCAACAATCTATTTACTGCACATCACTTAGTGGACACAACACCTGCCTCTTTGTCCCCTACTTGGTGCAATGGGTGCGAAGGTACAACCACAATATCTAAGAGACTAGACCTTTTTTTTCTTAATGAGCAACTCATCTCATCTTAGGACAGAATCAGATCTTGGGTATGTTATCCTTTTCTTTCTGATCATGCCCCCATAGCACTTCAATTGGATGTTGCCCAATGTAGGATTGCCTATCCTTTCAAATTTAATACAGACTGGCTTATGGAAGCAGAATTCAATTCAATTGTGGCTGATGTATGGAAAGACACCAATTTTCATTCAGAGCATTGTATTCAGCTTCGTTTTTCTTGGAAACTTCGTTGTCTTAAAGCCCAAATTAAACCTTGGGCTGTTGCACTCCATAAATAGGACTCTTGCCGACTTCTGGAGCTTGACTCTGCCATCAGGGATTTTATTCTACTTGAAGCTAGTTCATGAACTTCTGATGATGAAAAGTTTGTCATTAAAAACTTGGAATTGGAAAGAAATACACTACTTCTCAAAATTGAATCGACCTAGAGGCAACGAAGTAGATCTACTTGGCTTAAATTTGGCGATCACAACAAAAAATATTTTCACAAAATAGTCAGTTCTCGTAGGAACCACAAACACATATGGGAAATTCTGGATGAGGCAGGAACACTCCACAGAGGTTAGAATGCCTTAAAGTCTACAGCTGTCAATCACTTCAAACCTTTTTTTTATCAGAATCCCAATGGAAATATACAAAGCTCAGTCTCGGTGGCCAGCCTTTATGCTCACACAGTCTCAAAGGCTGAAAATACTTCCTTGGACAGCCCTTGTTCGCTACAGGAAATCCTCTTGGCTCTCAAGTCTTTCTCTAAAGACAAGAGTCCAGGCCCGGATGGCTAGACGGTAGAATTTTACTTACACTTCTTTGACTTGATTGGTCTAGACCTCCTGGCACTTGTGGAGGACAACAAGATTCGTGGGAAAGTCACAGACACTTTAAACTCAACTTTTCTTACTCTCATTCCCAAAACTGAAGCATCCTCCTCCTTTGGATATTACAAACCTATAGCCCTCTGTAACCTTTGCTACAAGCTCATCTCAAAAATCATTGCCATCAGAATCAAGCGCATTCTCTCACGTTTTCTCTCACGGGAGCAGCTGGGGTTCTTAAAAGGTCGAAAAATCATAGATGCCATAGGCACAACCCAGGAATACCTTCATAGTATTAAATCAAAAAAATCCAAAGCTCTCATCCTCAAATTGGACCTTAAAAAGGCCTTCGACTGTATCGACTGGGACTTCATTAGATTGATCCTTACATAGACAGGTTTCAGTCCACACTTGATAAAATGGATTATGAGCTGCATCACAAGTGCTAACCTAGCTATTACGGTCAATGGAGAAGCATCCACTTTCTTCCACATGGGCAGGGGCTTGAGACAGGGTTGTCCCCTCTCTCCTTTACTCTTCATTATGGCAATGGAAGCTTTGAGCTTACTTCTCAAATCAGCACAATCCGAAGGAAAAATCTTTGGACTCTTAGTGTCAAACAAGATTCTTCACCTCCTTTTTGCAGATGACATACTCATCTTGACTAAGGGCACTTTACAGGAATGGACAGAGATCAAGGAGATCTTAAATATCTTCTGCACTGCTACAAGCTTGACTATAAATTGGAATAAATCTTCATTTCACTTTGCTAATATCCCATGTCTTACTTTGGACCAGATAAAAGACATTTTCCCCACACTTTTTTACCACTATCCTCTGGCATTAAATATCTAGGATATTTCCTAAAACCAGACTCATATAAGCCATCTGATTGGAATTGGCTTCTTATCAAAGTAGAAAAAAGAATTGGACATTGGAGTATGAGGTGGCTTTCTCTTGGAGGTTGTTTTATCTTGCTAAAAGTTGTCCTTGAAGGGAAGGTCGTGTATTGGATGGCATTGGTTGCCATACCGGCCTCTGTTCTCAACAAGCTTCACAAGATGATGTTCAATTTTCTCTGGTCTGGATGCTCCATACACTCTCGTCAACACCTCTGCAGTTGGCAAACCTTGGCCAAACCAAAGAATAAAGGAGGTTGGGGGATTCAGAATCCTATTTTCTTCAGCCAAGCACTTGCTGCTAGCACACTGTGGCACATTCTTATAAAACTGGGTATCTGGCACACATTAATTCTTGACAAATATCTCCATCACCATTCATTCAAGAGTTGGCTCTCTGTGGAGACTAACATTCCCAGATCAACTTCATACTTTTGGAAAAATTTACTAAAAGCCAAAAGTTTGATCACTACTTGGATTTGTTGGCGCCCTAGCTCAGGACACACAATAGATCTTGATCATGATTTCATTTTGGGGATGAACGCTTCCGCCAGGCTCACTCCACAGCTAATCTCGCTTTTCAATAACAAACATATTTCATTCCTCTCACAAATCTGTGCCTCTTGTAGATTAGACGCATAACCTGATAGTTGGATCACTAGCACCTTTCTTGGCCTCCCACATGACGCTGCTCGGGATTGGGACAACTTCTGCCTGGCTCTCACGCAGCTAGGCATACATCTAACCCCCACGATAGACCTTCCACAATGGATCGGGGGCGACAACTCAGGATACCTCACTGCACAAAATGTATATGCAGCGATCACAAACCTTCACTGGACAACAAATCTTAGAGGCTGGAAACGTGGTTTTTGGGATTGGAATCTCCCGCCAAAAATCAAAATTTTTTACTTGGCTGCTCTTCGAAAATAAATTAAACTCGTGGGAAAGCCTCCTTAAAAAGGTTTGGACTAGCCCTAGATATTGTCCACTATGCAAATCCGATTCTGAAATGACCGAACATCTCTTCAACAAGGGCATCTTCTTCAAACAGGTCTAGAAAATCACTGCATTGGCACTCAAAACTCACTTTTCCTGGGAAGGAATCACATTAGCAGCATGCTTTGATTCATGGACTCGGTTAGAGAGAATACACAGATACCTTCCACCATTCATTTGTTGGACAGTCTGGCTAGAAAGAAACCTTACTATATTTGAAAATGCCCATCCATCAACAAACACAGCAGCTTACAAAGCTCTTGGCCTCTGTTTCTCCTGGATCGACACACATACTAACAACTCGAGGCCCCTTGTCATCAATCAAAAACCAGTACTTGAAGACATTCCTACAGGCTGGTTTGATGGGGCAGTTTCAACAAATGGCACTCGGAGTGGAGCTAGTGGTTTAATAAAACTTTCTCAGAACACTTCTTATAAATGGACTTATAACTGTGGCCCA
>SNQJ01S0013396.1:154960-165120 GCA_010110895.2 Picea sitchensis | reverse complement strand
GGGGGGTCCGGAATAGTGTGGCGTGTGAAGTGGGGCCCCTCCTGTCAGGGCGACTACTGTGTCGCGTCCCCCTCTCGCCACCTGTACTACACACAAACGCGCGACGGGGCTTGTTCCCATTGGCAAATTCTCTATCCCTTATGAGGTTTATTCCTATTGGCCATCCGCTGACCTCGTGGGACTCCATCCTTATGGGATGCTCGTTAACCCTGACGGGCTTCGACGGTTGCAGAGTAGAACATGTAGATATTACAGTAACCCGTAGCGCGAAATACAAAGGACGCTACGTTCAAATTGAACAGTGAATATAACCCTCGATCACGTGGGAACGGAGAAGGAGCCAGCTTACGCTGGGCCTCCATGGTTATTTAGGGGTTCGAGTCCGACAGAGGACCGCAAAAATTTGATTTTGTTTAGTGGGTGTGTTACATCCACATAGATGTCCTTCAAGTTGTCGAGGACTCCAACATTGTTATATAATGGCTGAGCAATAGAGGTGACCTTCAAGTTTTCTCACTTCTCGCTTGGAAAGACAAAATTAGGAATTTACAGCACACTTTCCAAAAGCTTAGTTTCATCCACACACACCGTGAACACAATAAATCTGCCAATCATCTCTCAAAGGAAGCGCTCCATCAAAGAGTGGGACACATCTCATATAGTCTCTGGATAGATGGACACGAGGGGCCACCTTTAACACTATCCCTACTATAAGATCTGCCTACAAATCCATTATGATCAATGGACTTTCTTGCAATGAAAGTTGGATCATGATTGTTGACTATAGTCTTAAAGAAATGTTCTCCATTCTCGATATGTTCTGCTTGGAAATATCCTTCCACACTTTTGACTTGAAACGTTGTACTGTTCCACCTATGAACTTTCTCTACAGGTTGGTTGAAAGACTGGCATTGGAGAAAGTTACATCAGAGTTTTCTCTTCACATAAGTGATTGTAATATTTCTGCGTTGTTTTGCTAAAGAACACAATTTTATATATAATATATAAATGGGAAATTTTCCTATTGGAAAAAAAAAATAGATTCAAGTTAGTTTATTTTATTATCTGTTGTATTATAGTGTTATATCATTATATGTACTTTTATGTGGTTTGATACCCAAGTTCCAATCCTTCCTTATGGGTGTAGAAACTTTGTGCTGTCTAGAAACGGTTTTGGGATGAATATGCTTTTTTTTTCTTTTTTTTTTCACGGTGATTTGTTATGTGTATGTGCATGTAAATAAAACAATGACTAATGAACATGCAAAACTACATTTTATTATAGTGCTCAAAACCTTAAGAAGCACAAATCCTAATACTAGGAGTTGAGGTTGCATTAGGAATGTGGGTCCTAGGAAGCTTAGTTGGTACATTAATTTCCTGGAATTGTAACATTTCCATACAAACTCTTATTTTAGTGTTTTTTAGATCATTACAAAGCTTATTTCGAGATCTAGTTTACTGGCATGGATGATTAAGTTGTCCAAATTGCAAAAAATGCTTGGGAAGTGCAAAAAATGTGTCAAAAGTTCAAGACTGGAAAACTTGTTGTAAATCTGACAAGGTTCAAGATTGTTTTTTAGATAGTGGCAATCCCAAATGGTCCCTTGGACAATTATTCTCCCTTGGGAAGAAATGTTCCCCATTGCATCAAGTTCTTGCACCAAATGGGGAGTTTTTTGTTAAATATGATCCCTGATAAACTACTTTCCTTTATGAAGTTGTTTCCCTACTTTGACAACCCGATAGGATTGTATATCCTGCTGGCAAGTGCTCTTCATCTTGGTTTCCATGATTCAAATTATTGTAGCCTATTCAATGTAGTCATTGTTAATCTTTAAAATGATACGTAAACTGTCATGTATATTCCATTGGAATAACTTGTCACAACAGATCTTATATTATTCTGAAATCTTAGATTATGCAATTTATTTCCTTAGATCCCAGATTAGTTATTACTAGCTTATTGTTCATATTTATGAAAATTATTGGACACAAAAATGAAAGAAATGAGCAAAAAAACGCACCATCCACACACAAATGAACACAAGATATATCCTGGGAAACCCAATATGGGATAAAACTCAGCTAGAAGGTGAGGCCTATGATGTACTCTCTTTTCTTCAATTATGGAAATGCAAATACAAAGAAAGAGGCACTCACTATGGTGTTTCCTTTAACACTGTGGCCTGTATCGCTGCTACACAATATTTTCCTCCTATGGTATGCTCTCAAAATACCACTCCTAGATGCTCTGGTCAACTATGGAACAAGTACATTGTTAAAGAATGAAACCCTTTCTCCTCCTAGCAACCCGTTATTTAACATAGCACGATATCCATCTAGGGTTAAGGTTTTGACTTCCTCAACCCTCAATTAGTGATCAAGTTTGGACCTTCTAGAATATTCTTTGAAGTCCACACATGTCTAGCCCCATATGTGTGAGTAATGGGGGATGACATAGGATCCATCTGTACCATGGTGTTACACACCTATTTGTTGCACTACCAAGTGTTTCATTTCAACATCACACTTTATCAAGTGCTGCACTTAAGGGTCGCAATTTCATCACCATGTGGGAGTGTTTGTCATAATCCTTAGACATGTTGGAGGGGAAACCTATCATTTGGAGGTCGAAATACTATCTTTCACCTTGATCTTTTGGCCTTTTTTGAGGATCATCGCTCCCCTGCCCATATAGAGAGGAGGATGAACCCTTATCATTGCTCCTTGTCCAGTTATAGGGGAGAGATAATATCACCCTGTGCTCAGTTCTGGGGGGGCGATGAAGTAGTTACAACTATCATGCCTTATTTTGAGAGGTGGTTTCCAAGCAGGGATGATTTTAAGGATGGAAATTTATTTTAAAATATAGAAACCTTAGCGAATCTTACTAATCCTTCATATGCCAACTATAAAATGTTTGGAGATATTTTTGTAAAAATATTCAAATATCTAAGGATTTTATATAGTTTGTATAAACTTTTGGCGATTTTTAACGTAAAATAATTGTATCCTATAGAATTTGGGTGAATCATTTTTAGAATAGCGAATACGTTTTTGGGAAAAAACATGGAAAATTAGCCCATGAGCGAAATTTAGCCCCTAAAATCATCCCTGTTTCCAAGATATTTTAGTTAGTTAGAGGTTGGTTCAAGCTACCTTCTATCCAAGGCAAGGTCAATCTTGTTTTTTCAGCTAAATCCTCACTCGATCCCATCCTCTCCTCAAAATTATCCTATAGTTGGTGTGCCTCAACTCCTATATAATGGAGGCCATTCTTGGGTGAAGAAGTAGGAAGAACTTTAGAGTATCATACTGGTGATCTTGTGACATTCAAAGGGCTAGGAAGGAGATCTTTGAGGTGATGTTGCAACATCAACATCAAGGTTGTAAATGCTTCACTATTTATTGCTTTCCATAATACAACTTGGCCTATTCCCATCATTTTTATATTGTTCACTATATGGATTTCTATTCTTGTCTAATTCGATATAGATAGATCTATTATACTTAACAATATATCATGGAAGAAGGAGTTATTGCTTTGTTCCTTGCAGGACTTCTCTTGCACCAAGAGATTGGACATCAAGATCAAGGGATGGAGCAGTGAGGACAACCAACAGAGAAGAGGTAAGTCATTGTTGGCCCTTGGTTATGGACTAAGGAAGAAAGTGAAGAAAAAGGAAGAGAAAAGGTGAAGTACAAACTGCGCGGAAGGCACATTGACTGAGATTGGGTCGAAGCGGTCAAAGAAGCAGAAAAGAAGGAGCGAAGCAATGGAAAACAAGTCATTGGACGAGAAGATTGAGGAGAACGGATTAGCAAGGAGGATGATCATGGACAACTTAGAAAGCGGAAAAAACCACCAACAGATGCTTTAGAGAACCTCACGGGAAAGATGGAAAGACAGGCTGGCGAAGCCCGAAAAACGCGGGTCAAGTGGACCTAGGGTTGTGGACCTAGGGTTTTGGATCTAGGGTTTTGACACCTAGAATTTTTCCATGCAATGTATAAATAAGTATCTAGGCGATGTAAGAGTAGTTCAATCTGTGTGATTGTAGTTCTCATTGGCTTCGTGCAAGAGCCCATGAAGGATGCTATGTGCGAATAGTTGTGGATGCTTTGTGCATACTGAGACTTGCAGATTTAAGTGCAAGTGATTGTAAGAAGATAGCTCTCATCTTTGTGCTAGAATATGTAAAGAGTGCTAAGTGTGAAGAACAATTGTTGGCTTTTGTGCATACTGTGTGTTGAGGATTGTAGAGCTAAGTGCAAGTGTTGTGTGAGAGGCTTTGTGTTGTGACCTAACTCGGGGAAGGAGGATCTGGTGAGGTGCGCGCAGATCTCTTCTCCTATGTGGAGTTGGCGTTCTGAAGCTCTGTGCATGTATGAAGATTGACAGAATATAATAAAGAAGAAGAAGAGTTGGTGGACGTAGCCCCACGCTGGGGGTGAACCATGTATATCCTGTGTTATGGTTGCTTTGTGTGATTG
The DNA here is from genome assembly GCA_010110895.2 of Picea sitchensis. Taxonomy (NCBI): domain Eukaryota; kingdom Viridiplantae; phylum Streptophyta; class Pinopsida; order Pinales; family Pinaceae; genus Picea; species Picea sitchensis. The sequence continues at coordinate 160,623 of SNQJ01S0013396.1, read as the reverse complement.
ATGTGATTTATGCTTGGTGCTATCATCTTTATGTATGTTAGATGCACCTGATAGGGTAGCTTAGTGCTTAGTAATGTGAATGAATGCTAGATCTGATGTAGTTCTATGTGCTAAGTACTTTGACGTGTTAGATCTTGTTGAATACTACTACATTTCTCTATAATTAGGACTTTACTTGCGATGTGAATAAGGGTTAGATGCTAACTGCTAAGTGCTCTGTTAAGTATTGTAATCACATATCTGTGTCCCAACTAGGTTGTAGACACTTGATTCCTGCAACGACCCCTGCCTCTACCTCGGGTGAGACTTCATCTGCTTTGCAGGTGTTTATGAAAGGGTCGATAGTTAGGGTTTTGTTGGTGCACTGTTGTAGCATTGAACTCTGGGTCTTCCCCTGTGCCAACAAATGGTTCCGTTGCTGGGACCTAAAACTATGATTGCTAGGAACTGAAGAAAAGAGAAAGCTCTGTGCGTAGATATGTTGTTGTAGTGCACAATATTTTACTTGACTTGTGAAGCTCTATGCTAAGAAAGGGATCAGATCTGAAGAAAAGAGGTAAGATCTTAAATCTTTGTGCTCTGATAAAGGTAAGATAAGTGGAAATTTTTGTTTCGAAAGAATGGATCTAGGTATGTTTGATAAATTGTTTCCTAGTCTGAAAACTAGGGCACAACTCAAAGAAATAAGATATGATAGATCTCATAGAAATAGTGAAAGATATGTTATTCCTATGCATAGAAAGAATTGTTGGACTAATAAGTGGATGCAGGATCCTAGAAAGAATTTTTTGCAGGTCCATCACTGTGATCCTAGTGGGCAGTATAGGAAAGGTTGGTGATCGTTTAAGAGAAAGAGAGGATTAACTCTTTGTTATAGTTGTAAAAGACCAGGCCATCTTGCTAAGGAATGCTCTGGTAGAGGTCCTATTTGCCTTTGTTGTAAAGCTACTGGACATGAAGTTTTGGATTTCCCTAGAATGATTGCTAAAGTTGAAAACATGAACATGAGACAAGAAAACCCCGAGGAAGGTCAAGAGACTAAGAGTATGCTAAAGAACAAGAAATAATCACATGCTATATTATTACAGATGAAAGAAACACTGAATGATCACAGAGACATTAGTGTATCAAAGATTTTAAAAGAGAAAGAATGCATAGAAACAAGAATAAGAGACTTTGACATAGACTGTGTATTGGATGCAGAAACACAGGTAAGCATTATGACATAAAGAACTTGGGAAATTTTGGGAAAGCTTGCTATGGTTCCTTCATTGGGAGGAATAGGATTGTTTAAAGGAAAGATAATAACCGTATGCGGAAAACTTACCCAGATACCTATGATGTCTCATGGAGCATCGATGAAAGAAGAATTTGAGGTTGTTAATTTTATTGAGAACAACACCCCATTTTCTCTTTTGCTAGGAAGAACCTAGATTGAGAAAGACTGGATACGAAGGAAAGAAGAAGAGGAAGCACTAGAACAGAAAAAGCAAGAATTAAGGGACTTCATAACCAGAAAAGTAGCGAGACTAATACAAGAATAGGAAGACAAGTCAAAGTAGCAGAAGGCTGTCGAAGTTGAAAGAATACAAGAAGGCTTACCGAACTTGTCCATGCAGGAGAGAAGAGAACCTACCCCAGAAGAAGTACAAGAAGAGGTATTACACTCGAACCCTTTGAAAGAACATCAACAACGCGAAGTCACTATGCTAAGAAAAGATAAGAATCAGAATGAGAAGAGGAATCCAGAGACTCAGATCACATGAAAGAAGGCCAAACAGATCAGCAAGAAGAAATCAAAGTTAGAAAAATTGCAAGAAGTTCCAGAGAAGACTTCGCAGGAGACAGATTTGCAGAACCTGAACCTCATCGGAATAGTAGAACAACACAGACTGGCACTTCGCCATGGAAAATCTATATGATTGTTGGAGGAATCCGTCTAGGTACCAGGTGCAGTTGAAACTGGGTACCAGACACAGAAATGACAGTCTGGACAAGGAAGGGAGGAACAAAGCAGAGAGCTCAGGCTGCTCCGTGTAGTCTGAATTCAAAGTAAAACAAAAGGTACAGTCTTGTAGTGCCTCGGGACGAGTCACATGTGAGTGTTGGAGGCATGTTGGCCCTTGGTTATGGAATATGGAAGAAAGCGAAGAAAAAGGAAGAGAAAAGGAGAAGTATGAACTGAGCGGAAGGCACATTGACTGAGATTGGGTCGAAGTGGTCAAAGAAGTAGAAAAGAAGGAGTGAAGCAAGGGAAAACAAGTTGTTGGACGAGAATATCGAGGAGAACATATCAGGAAGGAGGACGGATCGTGGACAACTCAGCAAGTGGAAAAATCCACCAACGGATGCTTTGGAGCACCTCGCGGGAAAGATGGAAAGACAGGCTGGCAAAGCTCAAAAAATGCAGGTTAAGTGGACCTAGAGTTGTGGACCTAGGTTTTTGGACCTACGATTTTGGATCTAGGGTTTTGACACCTATAATTTTTCCATGCAATGTATAAATAAGTAGCCAGGTGATGTAAGAGTAGTTCAATATGTGTGATTGTAGTTCTCATCAACTTCGTGCAAGAGCTCGTGAAGGTTGCTATGTGTGAATAGTTGTGGATGCTTTGTGCATATTGAGACTTGCAGAGTTAAGTGTCAGTGATTGTAAGAAGCTAGCTCGCAACTTTGTGCTAGAATATGTAAAGAGTGCTAAGTGCAAAGAATAGTTGTTGGCTTTTGTGCATACTGTGTGTTGAGGCTTGCAGAGCTAAGTGCAAGTGTTGTGTGAGAGGCTTTGTGCTATGACCTAACTCGAGGAAGGAGGATCTGGTGAGTTGCACGCAGATCTCCTGTCCTATGCAGAGTTGGCATTCTGAGGCTCTGTTCATGTATGGATATTGACAAAAGATAATAAAGAAGAAGAAGAGTTGGTGGACATAGCCCCATGTTGGGGGTGAACCATGTATATCCTATGTTATGGTTTCTTTGTGTGATTGATGTGATTTATGCTTAGTGCTATCATATTTATGTATGTTGTATGCATCTGATAGAGTATCTTAGTGCTTAGTAATGTGAATGAATGCTATATCTGATGTATTTCTATGTGTTAAGTGCTTGGATGTGTTAGAACTTGTTGAATATTGCACTGCTCTGTAATTAGGACTTTGCTTGCGATGTGAATAAGGGTTATATGCTAACTGTTAAGTGCTTTGTTAAGTATTGTAATCATAGATCTGTGTCCCAGCTAGGTTGTAGACACTTGAGTCCTGCAACCACCCCTGCCTCTACCTTGGGTGAGACTTCATCTGCTTCGCTTCGCAGGTGTTGCCGAAAGGGTCGGTAGTTAGCGTTTTGTTGGTGTGTTGTTGTAGTGTTGAACCCTGGGTCTGCTCCATGCCAACAGTCATCTGTTGATTAATTGGTTTGGTTTTCATTGATGTCAACCCTTGAAGAAAGTCCAGTAGAAAATTCCAGTAGCACAAAGGTTTGAGTAATGGACCCAAGTTTGTTTGATGGATAATGGTATGAGTTTTGATATATTTTCAAGAAAGACTATTCTATATGGATAGTACATGTCATGCCATTTCCATTGGTATGTGGAATGCCACATAACTCCTCACGGTTAGAGAGTTATGGCCATGTGAAGTTGGAGAACCCTCATGAGTCATCTAGAAGCCCCAAAAGGTCAAAGTAGTCAAAGTGGTTGCAAAGAAGAAATTATTTAAATACTAAATTGAATATCTACACATGAATGAGGTAACAAAAGGATATCTAAGCCTAATTCTGGAGGGAAGGTGAAGTAAATAAGGCCAAAATTCAAGGGAGGATAAATTCTTTTGATGATGTTTTCTAAGGTATGTTATTTACAAGCCATCTCACCATTTTTGCAATAAATTTTTTTCTAGAATGATTCAGACCGTGAAATTGGGAAGACATCGAGGAAACATATCCAAGTATCTTTGATACAAATTTCATCTTGTGGTTCATTTTATTTTTGGAGTTACACTCCGTGGAAAATAAGGTTTGTGGCTAGTCCCAAAACTAGTCTAAAACATGTGTTTCGGGTAAAAATATCATAACTTCTTCATAACAGATCAAAATTTAGTGAGACCAAATGTATTGGTTAGAGTATAGTCTGTAGTATTCTGTGTACAATTTTCATATCCATACAACAAATATTCTGTGGGGCATGCTCTACAAGTTCACTCTCTAAAATAAGTCAGAATTCAACAAGGTATGTCATTTTTGCTATAACTCCTTTTCTGAGAGGTTCCAAGTAGTGAAATATGGAGGAATTGCATAAAAGACACTGAAGGAATCTGTGTACCATTTTTAGATCTTTATTCATTACAGGTACATAGTTATGATTATTGGAAGTTAGGGTTGTTGACTAATCCAAAACTAGTCATGTGAGACTAAAGTAAAGTTTGATGAAAATGCTAGTCTCTTGTTGTTAAAGTTAAGGAAGGTTTGTAGGTATGTGATCATATACACCAGGTCTATTATAGAGTTACAAATCAGAATTGGATGATGAAATCGATGAGGGCTTTTGGTTGAGGTACATGTTGGGTACATGGTTGAGACAAGTAGTTGATGAGTTGGCACATACATGAGGAGTATAGTTGATGATGTTGGTACATCTTGATGAGTCATAGTTGATGAGTAGTTGATACATGATTGGTACATACTTGGTGTTAGCGTCAGAAGTCACTCCTAGATTGCTTGCAGGAGCAGAGCCTGACACCCATCAGTTTAATGTCACGATTTGTTTAAAGGGGTGATCAAATGGAGGAAAACTCAAAACAATATCGTCTCAACTTAGAAACTAGGCCAGGCATGCATGAACGAGTGAGGTCTTGATAAAATTCAAACAGTGAGTTGCAATAAAGGGTGAGTAGGGGGAAGACTTGCATGAGAAAAGTGTGAAGGTCTATCATAAACATCAGGTTTGTAACAGACTGGAGAAGAAAGCATTCGAACGCAAGATCCTCTTACATTTAAACACAGAAGACCAGGGAATACAATAATGTCATAACAAATCCTTTATCATAACATAACTGCAACAATCCACGCGAATCCTTCGATAATGGACTCTCTGGCATAAGACGAAACATAGATGGAAAAAGGAGAACTGTTTGTCATAAAACAAGAAATCTCAAACACAGAGGCATAACCAGGAAACCAGAATGGTTGTTGAAACTTTACAGTCGGGATCTTTGCTCTACCATCGATAGATACAAAAATGGCGAAAACGCCTTCATATACTCAAACTAGCAACAACAAAAAAACCGAGACGTAGCATTGAAATCTTTGTGTCTGCATGGCTTCTGACAGTTAGCACCTACAATCTCTGAATGGTCGTGCAACTTATGGCAGACACGATCGATCTTCTGACAGTTTCATCGGCGACTTGACGTGCCTTTAATTCATTGCCGGACTTCCCATTATGGCAGAGATGATGTCTAACCACCACCAACTGCTTCAATAACTGCTTTCTTGGGATTGAGGACGACCTGGCCAACTCATCACTTTAGGATGTGGAAGACTCCTCGTGCTGCCACCTGGAATAACTGAATGGCTTGACGAATAGGCGTGGAGGCCAGCGCGAAGGACGGGGCGTATGACAGGAGTGATGGCGTCGAACTATGAGGGCAAGGCCTGAAAAGATGAGGGGG
>SNQJ01S0013396.1:139288-154205 GCA_010110895.2 Picea sitchensis | reverse complement strand
TTGTCTTGGTGATTGATCTTGGTGAGTAGATCTGATTTGGTTGATAAGATTGATGAGACATGTTGTTGTGATAGGTTGTTTGGACAAGTTGTTGTGACAGGTTATTTGTACAAGTTTGGTGCATGGTTGATGCACTTGTTCATGGTACATGTTGGTGCATGGTCGATGCACTTGTTTATGGTACAGGTTGATTATAGGTTGATGCATGGTTTAGGTTATTGGTACAGGTTGTTTGGTGTAGGTTGATTGGTACAAGTTTACAATAGTATATATCACAGTGATAGTGTGGCAGTGGTTCCATCATTCTACTTATATGTTAGGGTGGTTGGACGGGGCAAGGACAGGTGGTTGTAGCCACCTTCCGGTTGTAGCCAGAGAACATAGGGGGTTGTAGCCTCCTTATGGTTGTAGCCATATAATAGGGGACTTGGAGCTTCCCTCAGGTTGTATCTTGATAAACTAGGGGGTTGGAGCCTCCTTCCAGTTGCAACTGGAAAACAAAGGAAGTTGGTGCTTCCAATGAATGTAATTCTTAAAGACATATAAGAAAAAGAATTCTGTGGTTTTCTCCCACTTTGTGTTTCCACGTAAAAACACCAGTGTACTGTGTATGTGTATGATTGCTCATTTATTCATTGTTTATTTACTCAACAACTTTTGGATGATAATGCTACATTGGTTTAACACTTGCATTTTATGGTTAAAAAGGATTAAATTGCTCTATTATTGATTCACACCCCTTAGTAATCCAACATCATCTATCCTTCTCTTATCATTTTGGTTGTTGACATATATTATATATTTAGGGGGAAAGTAGAAAACCATTTGTTACCTTATGTCTTGGATCAAAATAATCTTGATCCAAGGGGGGTTTCACCTATCTGCAGGGGAAATTTTTTTATAACAAAAGTTGGAAACTCCACTGGGGAGTCAATCATTTTGATCTTTTCTTAGTGTTTTCTATTCCTTTGAGTTCGTGTTTTTTGCTTGATCATTTTTGTATGCATCTTCTTTGAATTTTCCCCTTCCTTCATCATCACTAGGAAGATTACTCAGTCAAGAACCTGACCCTTTATTAGATATGGGAATATTTTTGTCTTTTTCACTAAGTTTGAGACTTCACCCCCCCTATAAGAGAGTACAAGGTGATAATGTCTTGATTATATCCATCTCCTAATGTCTTGGGGAGCAATGAAGCCTTGATCATTGCCTTGTCTATAGTGTTACAGGGGCGATAATCCTCTTTTTGAGTGAATTTTGGCCTTTCCCTGTCTTTTTTCTGTAAGTATTTTGTCCTAGGATTGTACATCAGAGTATTTGCTACTTCATTAAGATTTTGATTGCTTTTTAAATGGAGTGGTTCTTATTCTGTCTAATTCCTTTTAAAAATTTCCTTCTCCTATTACCTTTGGGCTTTCCAACCTCTATCATTTTGATTCTAAAACTTTTCAAACTTCCTTGTTTTCCTTTGGAATCTATTTTATTGATTTAGGAATTGGAATATGTTGTTTTAGGCCTCATCTAATTGAGTTATGTATTCTCTTTGGATAAACATTGATCCTTCTTAGATTAGGAATTCATTGGCCTTATCACAACTCTTTCATTGATTTTCAATCTTTCTTTGATCGGGTTTAAGAGGTTTCAAAAAGGGATTTCTCTTGATTTCCATTTTATTGGTTTTTTGCGAGCATTGAAAGCTTGAGTTTTTTATTTTCAAGTAACAAGTGTTGAAGGCATCCTTGTGATTGGATTCTTTTACTTCTTGTTAGCCTATTTGAGTGCTTGTTTTCTTCATCTTCTTTAGCTTTGGGATCCTTTGCAAGTGCAATTGAGCCCTTTCATTCTGATTGAAAGAAAAATACAAAGAAGGTTTTATTTTAAGTTCTTCATGTAGTTTGAAATCTTCAAAAAGAAGGAAACAACAAATTTTTTCATTCTACTTGCATAGGTGGAGTTTTGGATACACATTTTAAAGAGCTTGTCTTGAATTTGTTTTGGGATTTCATAGATATTAATTTGATAGTTTGGCATTTTAATTCTATCCATTTGTTAAAGGAAAAGAGAAAGTTGCATGGTATTGAGCATTTATTTGTGTTAAGAAGAAAAATAGCTCCTTTCCTTTCCTCAGTTAAAATTCATCGAAACAAGATTCTTGCATTTCATTCTTTTTGCATGGTTTTGTAGTCGAGTCATAAAATCATCAGTTTCATCTTCGTATGCCCTTTTGAGTAAAAATAACCATTACAAATTAACAAACGTGCTTAATAAAACCAATTAGGCATCTTTTGTTTTATAACACACCAACAATAATATAAGGACAGGGCCTCTGGATTAGGGAGAAGTGAGTAAACTATCCAAGGTTTCTAAACGAGACCGTAGAATACTAGAGAGAGAAAAAATCCAGTAGTAGCAATTAACATTAGTCGGGAAAGATCCTCTCACAGAAGAGTCAAACATGAGGTCAAGCAAAGAGATTAGCTGAGATTTCCTCTCTTTCATTCGCCTAGTGGGACTATTGCAAGTTTGGGGCTTTGAAGAGTGGAAAGTCCTTGGGGTGACACCACTTATTCTTAGTTTTGGGCCGTAGATTTGTGTCTAGTATTCCCATGCCCATTTGATATTATTGACTATCAATTGTACCCCCTCGGTCGTTCATTGTATATTGGTAAACATAGTAACCTCTCGTAGCATTCCACATAGGTGACTGTAAGGGGGATTCCTTCTGCAAGGAAGGTTCCTTGTGGTACTTGTGACAGATGTTCAATCTCCTCTTTAGCGAACTGGGAGGGTATTTGTCAATGAACTCTTACTTGCACCTTGGGGGATTGTTACGTGAAGGTTATTGTAATTGTTGCTTGTTTCTTCATTGACGACCTCATCTCCCATCTCCATAAGATCCTTACTTCATTTCTCCCTATCATAAGGGAGTTGTTTTCTTGCTCTTATCTTGTAGGGACTTTGGTAGTGTGTTCTCTTTGACGTTTAGCGGAACCTAAGTTGAATCCGTGTCCATGGAAATAATTCCTGAGGTTACCGACCAAAGGACCCCTTTTCACAAGGAACCTTTTGATTTTCCTTGTTTTGGAAACGTTGGTCCTCCCTACATCACTACATTGACTTTTTCGATTTCACTGTGGATTTACCAGTATGGTTGTTTTCCACTCCCGTGGTCTCGAATGCCCCTGCTACTGCCCAAGCAAGCTCTCCACCTCAAGAACGCCAATGTCCTGTTGACCCTTTTCCTTCTTCACTTGTTGCGTCTTCTTCCCTTTCTTCTTCCTTTCCTAGTGAAATCCTTGATGCTAGTAACCAAGAGACTAAGAAGAAGAAGAAAAGGAAGAACAAGAAGAAGCAAAAAAAGAAAGGGGGAAATCAACCAACCATTGTCGGGAGTGTTGATAATGTTGAAAATCCTACCAACATAGGTCGCAAGATGAAATTACCTTGCAAGATTTGTAAGGGTGAAAAACTTCTTAACCATTTCCCTAATATTCCCAAGGTCTTAGAAGTGTGGTTCACGGGTTCTCAACAACCTGTGTCACCAACCACTGCAAGTCATGCTGGTGACATCCCATCAACCAGTGATCATAAGGTTGGCTTGATCATGGAGTTGAAGTGGGAGGAGTAAAGACATGATTCCTTCGGTAAAGACATGATTCCTTGTCGGTTATGCAAGGAAACACACGTCACTTACCTTTTCCCTTGTATGGATGAAGCTTCACAACTATTGGAAGACATTGATGTTTACCAACAACAACCTCCAGTTGATTCCCATGAGCCTCTCCCAACCAATCATTGGTTGATGAAGTGTTCGATCTGATTCTATCTTCATTTGATCCCACTCTTCCCTTAAAGAGTGAAGTGTATACCACTCAGGTTTTTCTTGTCACTTCACCCATTTCAATGGAACCCCCTCCAAGTCCTGAGGTCATTTCCTTTTATTGGAATAATCTGGCGGAGCCTTTCCTTCCTTCTTGCATGCCTTTCCAAATCATTGTGCAATTTTTCAATATGATCATACATCGCACTATTCTAGACAAAGGAGCTTCTATTAGCATTCTATCCTCAACCACTTGGAAATCTATGGTTTCCCCTCTGCTTGTGTCAGTTTCCCATCATTTGTTGGATTTTAATAGAAGATCTAGTGAACCTTTAGGGATCCTTCCTCAGCTGCCCGTCACCTTAGAAGGGAAATCTATCTATATCGATGTTATGGTAGTCCAAGGCCCCTTGGACTTTAATTTACTCCTTGGGTGAGACTATTTCTATGCTATGAAATCTCTCTTGTCCACACTCTTTCGAGTGATGCATTTCCCTCATAATGGAAACATTGTGACCATTGACCAACTTTTGTTCGTTAGTCCTGATCTGATTATCGACCATCTGAATTCCTTTAATGTTCCTTATATGAAAGTGATATCCCTCCCGCCATAGGTTAATTATGTGGTATCATGTCCCATGCCTTCAACTACTAATGAGAAAGAGCCTTTCACTGTATGTTGTACTTCTTTAGGCTCAGATATGGTAGTTGACATGGTGAACTCTTCAATGGGGGATTTGGAGCCTGATTTTTCCCCTTTACCCCTATTGAGTCTCTTGACATACATTTTATCCAAAGCATTATTCTTACGTCCAATGAAGACTTCTTGGAAACCATGGTCAAGGTTCATGAGCATAGTTCGCTTTCCATGTCAAGCTCATTGAAAAATGAAACAGATAATCATGATCATAGTTCACTTTCTATATCAAGATCGTTAAAAAATAAAACAGATAACCATGAGCATAGTTCATTGTCTGTTTCAAGATTGTTAACAAATGAAACAGACCCCCCTCCAATTAAGTTGAGTCTTCCACTAGATCTAGTACCTAAACCTTCATTTCCTCCACCTATGTCAATTGATCCCCTTTCTTCCTCCCTCTCTAGTGAACCTATTCCTATTAGTAGCCAGGAGTCTAATTGGGTGCAAAAGAAGAGTCAGCGGATGAAATGAAGCTTTAGGGTCATGTCTCTAGCCTTTGGACATCATGTTGGAGTTAAGTCACTAGCTTCTGCTGATCATGCTGGGGGAAAAGTACCAACCTATGGACATCATGTTGGGAAAAAACCCGCCAATGAGTATCACTCAAAGTGCCAACCTCTGGACATCATGTTTGGAAGAACCCGTCAATGGGTATCATTTCGAGCATAGTTCATTTTCAATTTCAATCTCGTTAAAAAATGAAACCAACCCCGATAATAGTTCATTCTCTGTTTCAAGATTGTTAAAAAATGAAGCAGACACTTTGAGCATCTTTCATTCTCTGTTTCAAGATTGTTAAAAAATGAAGTAGACATCTTATTGTTTGCTTAATGGTTTCACTTGCTACTGCTTCGTTGATATTTTTCAACTCACTTTACTATGACCATTGCAATTATTCTTGACACTAGTCGTTCGCATCACGTTGCTTCCATTTTACAGTTACCCACTAAAGAGACACGTTGTTGCGAGTGGTCCTCACCTACCATGCTTACTTGGTCTGCCCTATCACAGTCATTGCTTAGGAGTCATTTCACCCATTGGAACTTAGTTGCATGCCACTCATTCTCTCTATATGAGCTTAGTCTTTGTTCTCTCTCGTGCTCATAAATACATGAGAATAAGTTACCGAGTATACTCTTATCACTTTTTTGGGCTTGTAAAAACTATACAAAAAATGAACTCTTTTTACACTCTTTAAACATGAAAATGTTATCAAGCAAGCTTGTTTCCTTTCACACTTGTTAAAAGGATTTGAAAGGGAATCTATTTGGTGTAAGTTTAACCCTTTTTCAGACTAGATGGACTAATTACGAAAAATGAATACTCTAGTCAACCTTGGCTAGAAGAGTTCTCCCATGAATTGTTTTATACTTTTTCGGGCTTGGGGGAATAAATTTACAAAAAAGAACACCCTTAGAGTTTCCTTTAAGTTCTTTTCAGACTCTTTAAATGTGAAAAGACCACCGAGTCTACCTTCTTTGGGCTCATAAAATTATACATTAAAGGGCCCATAGGGATCAAATTCCTCCTTCTTCAAGTTACTTAAACATGTGATGAGAGACTCATCAAAGATGAGCTATATCGAGCATCTGTTATCCTCCTTAATATCATTAAAAAACAAATAGGCACTTGTTGTTCATGGTGGGGGGAAATTTGAGGGAAGTGGGTCGGTTTTTTGGAAAGCATTATGGTAGTTGTTTGTTGTCACCCTTAAACATGGTGCATGCTTGTGTTTTGTCTTACAATTGGATAACTTGCTTGTCCCTAAGTCATACCAATCCTATGAATCATTATACTCCTTCATCCCACCCAAATACTGTCACAGTTATCATCACACTATGTTTTGTTCTATATCTCATCGAGTCAATACTTCCAAGTCATTTGTCGTTTAATATCCCGGGATCCTCGAATCTAGATATCAACTGCTAACTCTGGGGTTGTGACTGCATATCTGATGCATTGAGGTTTCTGGCTAAGTTTCAAAAGCATTTCTGGATGCATTTTTATATGTTTAATAGTTTTATACAATGCATGCAAATAGATTTGGAACCATAACCAACTCAATAAAAGTAATGGACAATATAAGGTAATATGTGGAAACTCAAACAAATATCTTCAACTAGATCTTTATAGAGGTCAATATTAACTAGAATAAAAAACAAGATACTGAAAAATAATGATAATGATGATAGATGGATGGATCTAATATCTGCAAGGTAGATCCATTGCATGCATAGAAGGAAGCACTGCATGCAACCCAAAATGTGTTGCAAAACTATTGGAGAAGACTGGAAATTTCACCCTAGTGGAAATACTTGTCGGAATGGGATAAGATATATCTCATATGGGTCACCCTATTCCCTAGAACACTCCCCATACCTTATAGATGGGAAGTTGGCTCTCTGATGCACTGTCAAAACTCCAGATGGATGACATAACCCCCACACACTGCAAGCTGATGAGTGACACGATCTAAGTGTTTTACCCATTAGAAAATCATGATATTTGTCTCACTAGAAGAGCCTTGGAATCCTCTCCAATGGGTTGGAAGGAATTTGGTTCCTCCTGTTGTTACGAGGGAAAAACTCTCTATGGCCTGGGTAAACCACAACAGACAGGTATGACTGCAAAAATCTACTCAATTCCAACATATGCTATATAAACAAATGTGCAAGCGAGATAAGAAAGAAGCCTACCTCATCCAAACGTTTGAAGATATCCACCATTGAGCACTTTGACCCAAAGATTTATACCTACAATAAGTTCTCAACAAACAAGTAGAGTAAGCATATAGTGATAATACAAAAGGTTAGCACATTAGATAGCATAATCCATTAATAAACATAACAAACATGCCCATGGATAATAATCATATATTTTCACGATATCAATAGGACGGGAAGGGAGTATTTCTATTAATAAATGATCAACATAAGAGAAAACATCACAAACTTCTGTGTCGGCTCGGTTTGAAACCAAGAAAATAAGTTCCTTCCAGATGGGCCTCCACCACTTTAATCCTCCGTCAAAGGCAAGCTCATAGAAGGGAGACAATAGGGTTCTCTCAGCAATAAGGGAAGAGCTTGGGGGCTGAACACTGTGTTCAGACTTGAGGGACAAAGGGATGCAGACTCAATATGAAGTAATTTATCCAGAGTAACTTTGCTCTCAAAGTTGAATGCTTTCTCATTTTTTCCATAGCTTGGAAATGGCCCATTTATAGCCTTCAAAATGGAACTGAAGGGACGAGTCGGAATGTTTCCAGTATATGGAAGGCCAAGGATCAGAGATCTCCTGTCGTGACATGGAAACCCGACTCCGTTTTTGTATTTTCTGGAACAAATCCCGATGTATGCAGGCTGTAGTGGATAGGCTTGCGTATACGCATGATGTATAATAGGAAGGGCGCGTATATGTGGAAAAAATATGTATTTTTAGGTCTGGATTCATCAAAAAGGGATGACAAGTCTACATAGGGAAATGGAAAAAGGCCCTCTGTGAAATATTGCATAGGGTGAGGCAAATCTTGCTATAACAGATGCCTCCTAATGTTTGATATTAGAGGAGTATCTGCGATGGCCGAAATACATTATAAACAACCCAGAAGTGGAGTGATGGGGAACCAACTGGAAAGACTAGTAGCTCATTACATTCTGCACTAACTTTGCATACATGGCTGCCAATAGAATACATTGCAGATCCATGTGGAAAATATACCAAACAAGTGTTCATGTCCATGAATAGGCAAATACAAATCGGTTATATGACAAAAGCTGTCATAGTCATGAACAAGGCCCAATAGAACGAGTCTCAAAACCAATCTGAAGATATATGTATACAATGGAGTACAATATGATCTCCCATGATCACTGGATTCAAACAGGTACTGGTCCAATGAAAAAGAAGCAATAACTAAAGAAAGTTGCGACCACATAGTGATGTCTTCAAGTCTTCTACACTATCCGCCAAGGGTGAAAGTCTACATCATGTGAATAAAGGAGTTGAGGTCGAACACAATGAAACATTGTTTGATTACCAGTCATTGAGGTATACCACTAACGAATGCGAGACAATGTACCAATAATGAAAGTAGGTTTCAAGGCACCGAGCACATTCCTACAAGTGTGAATAAAGGAGTCGGTGTCAAACACCTGAGGAATCCATTGATCAGGAGACGTTGATGTATTCCTATTTGTCAATGGCGAGAGATTCTACCACTAATGACTGCAAGCCTCAAGGTACTCATAAAACTCTAGGCCTCATATCTAGAATAAATGAGCTGAAGTCGATGGAAAGAGACCCGCTAAAAGGAGAGAATTAAGGCATCTCTCATTAGTCAACATGAGGAACAAAGATGGAGCTTCATAATTTGATGGAAATCAGATGAAGAACATGTTCATGAACCAACGACCCTATGCGTCTTTCGTGTGTCGTTAGTACACAAAAAAGACCCTCTGAATAGAAGCCAATGATGAAAACTGGTGACAAAGGTGAGGAAACCACCAATAAGTCTAATGGCATCCAAGACACTGCACAAATCCTAAAGTGTGAATAGATTTCATGTTGTCAAACATAAGGGAAACTACCCAGTCAACGACCAATGATGAAATGTCGATTGTTGGGTCCAAGGTGACCTACCAATGATGAAAGTAGGGCCAGGGTGCATGATAAGACCACAATATCATGTGACTTTGAGACAAACTGAGGGTATGACCGACATGCAAAGTCAAGAGTTCTGAGGGGTGGTCGACACAGGTTGATATACTTTCTTTGAACAAGAGCATGAGACATATGGTAGACTTCGGCAACATAGACTCAATGATATAACCATGAGATGTAGGAGGCATCAATAATGTTCTCCATAGTGAATGGAAGAGTAACCAATCGGTAGAGAAAATCTATAACGAGATCAACTTCCTAAGGTCATGCTAAACCCAAAATTATGATGACACAAAGACTCAATAACTTTGTTATCTGTTCAAAGGCAACATGACTACTGCCAAATATAATATAGTACTCCCTTCCTGCCCGTATTTTTTTGTTTTTTCATAACAAATGAATGCTATGGTACACAAGAGGAAACAAGTGTCGCAAGTAAGAAAAACTAGTTCCAGCAGTGGAACGTACCTATGCTTAATGCAAGGAAATGCATGTGGGAGATGGACACTCGGGGTGATGTTCCCTCCAGGGTATAGGGTGTCAAATTGTGAAGCATATAAAAAAGGCTCTGCTTGATTGAGGATGCAAAAATGCTTAGGCAATGGTTTATAACTCAAAGCGAGAACATACTATAGGCTTAATACTGCAAGCAAGGGCATGAGATGCAATCACAACTTAACGCCAAAAAATGTCATTTTTTATGTCTTTTAGTCTACTTGGTGTGAAAAAGGGGTAAACTTGTGCCAAGTAGACATCTTTTCAAATCCAATTTACGAGTGTAAAAATGGCAAGTTCACTCGACAATCTTTTCTATTTTTGATAACGAGTCAGAAAAGAGCTTAACTAAGACTCATGATCTTTCAAATCCAATTTAATGAGTGTAAAAGGGACAAATCACTCGAAAATCTTTTTGCTTTTTGAACGAGTTGGAAAAGAGATTAACTAAGACTCGGTTTGGGAGTCTGCGGGGTATGAGGCTGCATGTGTATGAGTGAGAAATGAGGCTCATTATAAATTCATGTATCAACTATGATGGACTCCTTGTCCTAAGGAAAAAATCTTGGCATGGGCACCAAATGACAAAGAGGATATAACTAGGGCACCCATGTTTGGTAAGTCTCTACCATTTATTAACGACACTACTTACAACAGACATAAGGTTCTGTGTCACAACAAATGGGTTCGTACCTAAGGCATAAAGYGATATTCGAAGGATAATGCAAGAATGCACGATGGAGTGGATACTTATCCTATATGCTAGTGTTATTGGATAAATCGGTGAATGCAGACATAAACTAATCTCCCTAGATCCACTTGGATCTAGAACAAAACAAGACAGGACATGACGCTTTCCCTAAGTCACTACCATTGAATTTATCACCAAAGAAGGAGTGTATTACATACCTCTATATATTGCTTCCTTATATCTCCGATGTCCCTGCTTCGCTCCAGTGCTCTTGTGAGATCAKATCTGCAATGACACAAACCAACCAAAGTGAAAGCAATAATTGTAGATTCAATGGAAACCTAAACATGTGATCAAGGAGTCATGTAATAAAATACTAATGATTTTATGGCAAAGAAACATACCACTGTATCATATTAAGTAAAAGTGGAAGATACAACCAAATTGCCTTGATGTCTCAAGTTCCCTTTCGGTGGTCCTTTGTTCCAAGACACACATACACTTGCTCTGAATTTGCATGAAGATAGTCCACAAAGTTTCATGGACAAATGGAGGCTTCAAGCATCAATTGTATCAAGATTCTTCACACAGCTTGACCTTGCTTAACCTTTTCCATGAGAAATCCATTATTATATAGGAGAAGGTGAAGTGGTTACTAGGATGAGGATGATCCCACCAAATCAGAGAAGCCAGTAGGATCACAACCATACGGACGCCACCTCACATTCTAGAAGATTCTCCTTCTAGAAACTTCTAGAAAATTCTTCCTTTTCTTAGCTTCAAATGCCACCGCACCTTGCCTATATAGAAACATCCAGAAATCCCATGGGCCAGACATAGATTAGCCTATGGAAATCAATGATTTCCGCACTGTGTAACACTGTCAGCCTGTGACGTCATTCTAGAAATGTGCCTTGTAGGGGAATAACTTAGCCATTTTCCTCATGTGAAAGATTGTTTTGGAAGCCTGGACACATGCCTGTGGGGTCATCATTAGAGTGACCAAAATAATGTGTAATAGAATGCCCCCCAAAGTATGAGGCTGGAACATGTGACAATAGAAATACTTTGTAAAATGCGTGTGTGTGTCGGGAACAAGGAGCACACCAATCAGGAACCTGCAAACAATCAAGCATCTTCATAGAATTATACCATTTATGAGGTAGGCATTCCCATGCTCATATTACAAGTGATTGAAATCATAAATGCAATTCATGGCCAAAAATTATACACCATGGATCCATGTCGTCAAGATTCTACATAGCCACCATAAATACACCGTGGATCTATGTATTAGAAAGTGTAAATTCAGACACAGCCACGAGACATACAAAGTGGATCTGTGTGTCAATTCAAATCATAAATACTCCATCGCAACCTGGGCCAAAAATATAAGATCCAAGGTATTCAATCCCATCGTCCGTAAGTACGAATCTAACCATGCGATTACCGATGCTGAAGGCGAACATGGCAGAAACCACTTGATTACCGGTCAATGATGAAAACCATTAACAAGTGCGAGGGAAATCACCATTGATGTCCATAAATCCCAAGGTACCTTAGTACAATCCAACAAATGTGAATAAATGAGCTGAAGTCGAACACTCGATGAAACGTCTTGATCAGGGACCAATGATGTGAATCCACTGTTGAGAGCGAAGAAACCTGCCATTGAGGCATGCAGGTTCTAAGGTACTAAACGATTTCTAAGTCTTGTTCTCGGATGATGAGTTGAAGTCGACAGGAAAAGACTCGTCACAAGAGGGCCTTGATGTATCCCCCATCAGTGACATGAAATAAGTAACAGATTTAGGGTAGATAAAAGTATGAAAATGATTCGAAACTGACACAGGGAAGGTCGACATGGTAAGAAATGACAATGCAGATAGCCGACTCGAGGGAGGACTTGTTTGGAATTCTCTTGAAAATATGAATGACACAACACTGGTCTTGGTAGAATTGACTCAAAGACGACCCAAGATATGAATTTGAAGAAGGCCAGACGAGAGACAAATGAATTTCCCAACTCGGATTCAAATGACGAAAGGGGTGTCATGTTCAAGAGTGACTAGTACTGCCACTAACACAGGTACAAAAACACATTTTTTTCTCAAATTTCCCCCACCATTTTTGGCGAGTAACTCTTTATTGTTACGCAAGCTTGAAGAGGATAACATATGCTTGTTGATGTAAGCTCATCCTTCGGACAAGTCCCTCGGAGTATTTTTAACGAACCCTAAGAAGGAGTGGTTTGGTCCCATGTGGGTCTTTCTATGTTTATTTAACAAGTCCAAAGATAGAAAACTCGAGGGTTTTTCATGTTTATAGAGTCTGAAAAACACATTAAAGAGAACTCTCTCAGTTCCTTTTTCGTAAAATAATTCGACGGGACCAAAAAAGTGATAAATTATTGCCCATCAAATGTTTTCTTCAAATACTTTTACGAGCGTGAAAAGAATAAGGTTGCTCGACAATCTTTTCTCTTTTATGGAGTGTGAAAAGAGCTTAAAGGATACTCCATGGGTTCAGTTTTTCGTGTTTCCATGACGAGTACAAAATAAATACAAAAGTATACTTGCTTGCATTCTCATTGATTTTCGAGCACGAGAACGAACAAAAACTAGGCTCGAGGTTTTTCTAAAAAGCCCTAAAAAGGACTAGTACATGTAACAAATAGCAAAGCGAATTAAAGAACATCCATATGGAATTGTTCAGGACTTTAGTCTTGTCACCTGCAAAAAACAGAAGACTCATGGGACCATTAGACCTTTAGGTTAAGACAAAATGCATTAAAATAATATAAAATATTATTAGAAAAAGAAAAAATTGAATAAATAAGGGTAAAACTTCTTATTTGCTATTTCATTCCAAACTTGTCTAGAAACCCTGTTTTTACCTCCATTTTCTGTTGTCGATTGCAAGAAGCACAGGCTACCATTCAGAAAATGGTCTCCGTCAACACGGTAAGCTCATTATCCCCTTCTTTTTCAATGGATTAAAATGCATTTGTTTTGGTTAAAAAGTGTTTTTTTGGTGAGATTTTGGGCTGGTGGATGCGAACTGGGGCCGCTGTAGGTGGCTAATATTGGGACCTGCGAAAATCAAAGATTTCTACAGGTTCCCTATGGCTCACCTACGGAAACCCCACACTATATCTAAATCTTTCCTCTAGCGGCCGAAAGTCTAAAAATTCACTCACGCATTTACTAAAAAAAAAAAGAATTTCAAATGCAATGTTTGCAGATGTTAATCCGTTCTTTTCACTTCCATGTAGGTTTTTTATTTCCAAAATGTTGGAATGGAGAGAACGAGAACACGAGGATGATGACTTTGAGGCTTTGAATGATCTGAGGACCATCAATGCCTTACGACAGTGCATATTATTGAAGTTTTTCAAAATCCAGGGCATGAGATCCCAACTGAGGTTACTAGAATACCTGGTCTGCATGTGGGATGTAGACCAACAAGTGTTTCATGTGGGTGTCCATGTTCTTTCCTTGGATATTGAAGGCATATACTTTTTGACGGGATTATCCCATCGTGGAGCACATGTGACCTTAATAGGAGGTCGAGGTGGTGGTTTTCTGATGAGTGAATACATCTGTCTGCATTGTGAACCTAAGGCCGAAAGGCACAAAGGTAAGGTGGCTATTAGAGGTGTTCAGGATTTAAATCTTCAGACCATTTTGTTTACCATTGCACGGATGGTGGGAAGTGCATCTCCACACATGGCCCTCCAAATTTATTTCTAGTATGCTGTGGAATGCACATAACCTCGTCTGTTCAACTGGTGCGATGGTCTTCTTCACAATATGAAGACACAGTTAACCAAGAGCAAGAACAGAGACCTGAAGAAATTTGGGTATGGGTCCATTTTGGTGTATTTCTTCCTGGAAAGAGTCCCTCATTTTCAGCTACAGGTAGAGTGGGGTATACCAGCACCACGAGATCCGAGGATGAAATGGTTGTTATCAGACTAATCAGTAGGTGCAGACACTAACAGATCTCCCTAGATCCACCTGGATCTAGAACAAAATAGGACAGGACATGACTCTTTCCCTAAGTTGCAATCATTGAATTCGATAATAAGGAGGAACGAGCGACATACCTTTGTATCGCTTCCTTAGGTCTCTTTTTCTCCTTCTTCACTCCGGTGCTCTCGTTAGGTCAAGTCTGGGACAACACAAACCAACCAAAGTGAAGATAACACAATGTATTCAATGTCAACTTATGCATATGATCAAGGAATTACACAATAAAGTAAGAATGACTTTATGGGAAAGGGACATGCTATTGTATCATATTAATTGAAAGTAGAAGATACAACCTGATTGCCTTGATGTCGCAAGCTTCCTTTTAGTGACCCTTGGTTCCAACACACACACTTGCTCTGTACTTGCATGAAAAATATCCAATTCCTCTTGATAGACCAACTAGAGTCTCCAAGCTTCTATCTAAGCAAGGTTCTTCACACAATTCCTTCACCAATTCTTCAATTAATCTTGCTTAACCTTTTCCATGAGAAACCTTTCAATATATAGGAGAAGGAGAG
>SNQJ01S0013396.1:112658-133201 GCA_010110895.2 Picea sitchensis | reverse complement strand
TATCTAGGAGGTAGTGGAGGAATAAGGTTGATCATGGATGACCAATTGAGTCTGCTGTTGAGAAGGGAAGGGCTGAGACAAGATGACAGGTGTAGGAGGTTTTGGGGTCCCTTGGAGAAACTTTGTGACCTTGACACGTCTTGGATAGTCTTTCATGTAGTGATCATCACCATAGATAAGGCAAGGATAGAGAGGTTTGCGTTTGTCCTTGTCATCAATAGGTTGTGACTCATTCTTGTCAGATTGTGGGTTGTTATTTTTATCCTCCTTATTCCTACCCTTCCCTTTTTTAGATTTATTCTTACCAGTAGGAGTTGATTGAACAACGTTCACTTCTGAAGTTTTACCGGTTGGAGGAGTGGGCGTCGGAGCAGTTTGAACATTAGAAGCATGGGATTTGGGGTTGGTGTGAGAGGTCCATGCAGATTGAGGTTGAGCATGGAAAGTACCTATCACACCATCAACAACATGAGAAGCTGTCGGGGTCGTTGAGGTGGTCATGGTAGAAGGACGAGGCGCGTTAGAGAGCAAATCGTAAAGAGTACCCATTTGTGAATAAACGAGATCGAGGTACTAAGCGCGACTGATCGCCTATTCTTCTGTGACAACTCCACCCATGGAATTGTCATGAGAGATGTCATTCACGAAGGATTGCGTGAACCATTCTTCCAACAACTGATCGGGAATATTGAGTTTGATTAAACGTCATCTTCGTCTCCACTCATGAATGTGATCAGAGATGTGAGTGGATTTATTTTTCTTGAAAGAACTCAAAATCTTGGTTCTCGTTTCATAACGGATTGGCAACTAGTAGTGTGTGAGGAAAGCCATGGATAGGGTATTAAAGTTGGAAAATAATCCTCGTGGTAATTCTATATACCACTACGTGGTCGAACCCGTGAGAGTTTGTTGAAAAATACATAACCGAATGGAGTCATCCACCAAAGAGTTGGATGAACACCAAAGTTGGAAATTCATTACATGATTGTTTGGATCCTATCCTAGTTTACCATCAAACTTAGGAATGTACGATGGTAATTTTTCCGGTATAACGTGCCAATGAGGAGAGTGATGGATAGGATCATTCAAAATTCTAGACAAATCGGGTAAGTCCAAAGTGGCTAAAAAGGGCAACTGTCTATTCACTTGAGGATACTGGTGACTTTGGGGAGGAAGCCCCATTGGTATACCAGTAGGACCATAAGCAGTCTACACATAAGACATAGGTCCTGAAAGATTCGACCGGTGATGAGGAGGCATGTAGCTCATGGGGTTGGATTGGTTAGGGATGTTCCCTTGAAAAGGAGTACTAGAATGAAAGTTCAGACCCCAAGTGGGATTCAAAGAACCCGGATATGGCTGACTGTAGTTAGGGGGCACAAAAACATTAGCTTGAGAAGGTTTCCTTCTAGAGGGTTGCAGGTTTCCTTGAACACGAAGGTTCCAAAGGTGAGCTAACAAGTTTGACATGTTCGGTCTAGATTGTGAATTATAAGTTCCAACTTGATATTGTCCTCCATATGGAGGTGGCACCCCATTTTGATTTTGACCCCTAAATTGAGGTTGTCCCCCATCATAATATTTCCCTTCAATGGGAATCTGGTAACCGAAAGTGAGTAGATGATGAGTGCTTCCAATAAGATTGGAGCCACTAGGGCTTGATCAGCCATGAAGAGGTGGATAAGACCCTCTGAAGAGGACCTAGGAAGGTGTGGGAACATAACTAGCAGAGGTATTATGCCCAAGTGGAACTACGGATGGAACTTGGGTATGGATGGTAGTAGAAGGTTTCAAAGCATGATACCCAAGGGGGAGTGGGGTAGGTCTAGAGGAACGTGGTGTACCAATGGGAGCATGGTTAAACACTGTATTCCCAGTGGGAATAGTCGTAGCACAAGGGACCATGGTAGAGTGGGCCATCTAGAGAGGGATGGTTGAACTAGGACCACCTAACTGGGTGTCTGAACCAATGAAGAGATAGGCAGTTGTATTGGTAAAATGATCTAGGGGTATCGAGAGGGTAGAAGACATTTCAGGTAGCTAAGGGATGGCAGGTATATCTGCTCCTGCCCCTGAGCCATAAAGATTTCACACCGTACGAGGTGGGATTCTAACTATGTCAGTAGTCTAGAAGGGATCGTCGGCTCCAAAATTTCTGGTTAGCATTCTAGAAGTATCAAAAACAAGTTCCTCGGCTGAATTCATCTAGATAAAATGTCTTTCATATCCAGGAGGGATGCAAAAAGCTTCCATAGAATCGGAAATAACTTGGGAAATTTCCAAAGAGGCAGAACCTTTCTCTTGTATGGTGGTGGTATCCTAGACCTTACTCTGTTGAGGAGAGCCCTACAATGAATGAGGGGGTATGGGGGTAGAATCTTCCATATTTTTTGGGGGAAGTGCCTGTACCTTGCGTGAACGACGGGGAGGGTCTATGTTGGCGGAACCAAAAATTCTGCAGAAAAAATCTATCGCCAACTAAAAAAACAAACAACACTTGCTAATAAAATCTAAAGTTCAAACTAGGAAAACAAGCCTTCTCATTCCGAAGTCACTAGTTGGTGATGAAATCCAACGTCACAAAACCGAGACAAGAAGTGGTTGGGCGAGGGTGGAAAATTTATGTTGACGACCTGCTTAACGGACTTACACCCTGGTGTAAGCTCCCACACATAATCGTGGGTATACCCTCCAAGGATTCCGAGTGAGTCTGGCCAATGTCGATTCTAGGTACCGTGAAGACTTTCCCCTTCACAGTCACCTTGTGTAAGACCCTAAGAATATAGGCTACAAAATTTACCACAAACAACAATGATGCCTGGGGAAACAGTCTATAGTCCGATCCACACACAAGGGAAGGGTATCAATCCTGAAATCAACTTGAAAGGCTTCCAATCATCATTGTGGATATACCTTCAAGCGACCCCCATAATACGTGCAATCTCTACACCGAGATCAACAAAGCAGGGTAAGTAACTCTGTCAATATCAATGCGACCTCAGGGTTGACCCTGGTGTGAGAAGGGCTTCCCAGGAGAAAATGTTGCAAATGGATTTGAACACTCCCTATCACAAGATACTACTGTGTGTTTTGTGATTTGGAGAGTGTGTGTCATAGCCTATTCCAAAGATCTAGCCTAGCTACTGTTGGTGTAAAAGATCCCTAGAAAATAAAAGTTACTAATTGAGTTTTAAATTTTGCAATGTTTTTAGAGGTTGTTGTTACTCAAGAGGTAGATGGGAATGAAACCAATGTTGTGTAAGACCTAGACCCAAAGGTATGAAAATATAAATGAATGATTCAAACTTTCATTCGATGAATTCTATCTACAACAGGGAGAAGGTATCTTTCTGGAACAATGAGAACTATGACGTACAATTCCTTTTCTTTGAATGCAATACCAAACAATCATGAACAATGTAATTTCTCTATTTGTTCTTTTTCAATTTTTTGAATGCCAATATTTTTTGTATAAATGATTACCTAAAATACTGAAAGACTTTAACGTTCCTTTTGAAAACCAAAACAGGGATGTAATTAAGAAAGGATGAGCAATCAATGAAAATAAAACTCTCAACAAGTCCCCAAATCAATCTTTCAATGAAGATAAAAATAAATAATGACAAGAAAGTGTTTCTTCAAATGCGAATGAAAATATGACTTCCCAATCATCAAGCAATTCAGAACATGTAATCAATCCAAAAGACTTAAAATCCAATCAAAGACTTTGAATCGAACAAGCACTCAGACACAAGGTCAGATATTATACCCTTGTCGATACAAATCAAAATCAAAAAATTAGAAAAAGACTAAAAGAGAGGTGTTCGATCTTATAAACTAATCAACAACAAGTCAAATGTTTAGAAAACAATCATATGTTGGTATTAAAAATCACTCCCAATTGACTAAAGCAAAAACTAGGCATCAACAGAGGCTAAGACCCAACTCAAAAAATTTCACAGACGCCGCAGTAGGCTAATAGCATATCACAGTGTGGAAATCAAGAGTTTTTGCAGGCCAGAAATGGATAGGGTGCGGAAATCCCACACTGAAGCAAACAACCAGGGTGTGGAAATTGGAGGTTTTTGCAGGCTATGTATAGGGTACAGTGCGGAGGTGTTTGTAAATCAAGAAATTTTGAGAAGAGGGTAAAGGATCTAAGTGGACTTTTGAATCCAGAGAGTCTGAATTGTTCTCCCACAGACTCAAAGACTGATTTCAGGCGAAAAGAATAGGTAAAGAGAAAATGGCCAACAAAAAACCACAATCAAGTTGTATCCCTAGTGGAGTCACCAATTTTGTTATTGGATAAATTGGTGAATGTGGACATAAACTAATCTCCCTAGATCCACCTGGATCTAGAACAAAATAAAACAAGACATGGCGCTTTCCCTAGGTTACTACCATTGAATTTATCACCAAAGAAGGATTGCATGACATACCTTTATATATCGCTTCCTTATATCTCTATTGTCCCTACTTCGCTTCGATGCTCTTGTGAGATTAGATATGCAATGACACAAATGAACCAAAGTGAAAGAAATAATTGTATATTTAATGGAAACCTAAACATGTGATCAAGGAGTCATGTAATAAAACACTAATGATTTTATGGGAAAGAAACATGCCATTGTATCATATTAAGTAAAAGTGGAAAATGCAACTGAATTGCCTTGATGTCGCAAGTTCCCTTTCGATGGTCCATTGTTCCAACAAACACATACACTTGCTCTAAATTTGCATGAAGATAGTCAATAAAGCTTGATGGACAAATGGAGACCTCAAGCATCAATTGTATCAGGATTCTTCACACAGTCTTCAACCTATTCTTTCTCAATATTGCTTGACCTTTCTTAACCTTTTCCATGAGAAATCCATTATTATATAGGAGAAGGTGAAGTGGTTACTAGGATGAGAATGATCCCACCAAATTAGAGAAGATAGTAGGATCACAACCATATAGATGCCACCTCACATTCTAGAAGATTCTCCTTTTAGAAACTTCGTGAAACTTCTTCCTTTTCTTAGCTTCAAACGTCGTCGCACCTTGCTTATATAGCAACATGCGGAAATCCCGTGGGCTAGGCATAGAGCAGCCTGCAGAAATCAAGGATTTACGCACTATGTAACACTGTCAGCCTACAACGTCATTCTAGAAATGTGCCTTGTAGGGGAAGAACTTATCCATTTTCCTCATGTGAAAGATTGTTTTGGAAGCCTGGACACATGCCTGTGGGGTCATCATCAGAGTGACCAAAACAATGTGTAACAAGTAGACATCTTTTCAAATCCAATTTATGAGTGTAAAAATGACAAGTTCACTCGACAATCTTTTCTATTTTTGATAATGATTTGAAAAAGAGCTTAACGAAGACTCATGATCTTTCAAATCGAACTTAATGAGTGTGAAAGGGACAAATCACTCGAAAATCTTTTCTCTTTTTGAACGAGTCGGAAAAGAGCTTAACTAAGACTTGGTTTGGGAGTCCGCGGGGTATAAGGCTGCATGTGTATGAGTGAGAAATGAGGCTCATTATAAAGTCATGTATCAACTATGATGGACTCCTAATCCTAAGGAAAAAATCTCAGCATGGGCATCAAATGACAAAGAGGATATAACTAGGGCACCCATGTTTGGTAAGCCTCTACCATTGATTAACAACACTACTTACAGTAGACGAAAGGTTCTGTGTCGCAACAAATGGGTTCGTACCTAAGGCATAAAGCAGTATTCAAAGGATAGTGCAGGAATGCACGATGGAGTGGATACTTATCCTATATGCTAGGTCATGAAAATACCTTCCCGAGGTAACGAACGACCACCATATCGTTGAAATCCTTAAGAAATCTGGGTCAAAACTACAAAATCCAGCTTAAACTACCTTGGTATTAGTCCATTAGGTGAAAAAATGGCGCGAAACTATAGAAAGTGGGTAAAAATAGTTTATAAATAGTAACAAAATTGAAAATTATTATACCATTTTGATTTTTACCCAAATAGTGCAATTTGGACTAAAATACCTCCAAGATTCAAACGACAATTGCGGGAGCATCAAGAAACAAAATCATGAACCATCTGGATCAGGTAACTCTACTTCTCATCCTCTTTAAATTCAGTGGATTACATTTTTGAATTAGGTTCCAGTTTTTTAGTAATTGAGGGCGCAAAATGTATATTTCGGTGTATGCAGGATGGCTTTGTTTAGGTTGTGTATACGACTAGGTATACGCCTCTATGTGAACCAAGGGGGGCGTATATTGAGCCCTACACGCGACTGTATGCAAAGAAATCCCCTTACAGGCATGGAAATGACTAAAGTGAAGGGTTCTAACTAAAAATTGGATTTGTCCTTTGCAGGATGGTTCTTAAATGAAGAGAGAGAGAACATGAGGAGGTTGATGTAGCTGTGGATCAAGATCTGGTGGCTCAAGCAACTTTAAAAAGATGTGGCTTGTATAAGTTTTATGCTTTCAAAGGAATGAGGGCTCAAGTGAGTTTGCTAGAGATGCTAGTGGGTTACTAGGACCCTAATAGTGAGAGATTTCTCCTCGATGGACAACCATTGAGGATCTAAGTAGAGGACATCTACTTCTTGACTGGTCTATCATGCTGAGGAGAGGTTGTGAACCTCAAATCACGTGGATCAGGGAGTGAGATGAGGATCGAGGAGTATATTGATGCCCACTGTGTAGTAGGGACTCCAAAGGTGGGAATTCAACTCCCTATCCAGGCAATAAATAACCTCATCCCAAAGATCATCGTGCTTGTATTGACCTGGGTCATAGGTTCAGCCTCTCTGCACCAGGCATTGAGGCCACTCATGTTCTATGCAGTGAAATGTATGAGACCCATTGTCTATGACTGGTGTACCTCACTACTGACCAATATGAAAGGTCAGTTGACAGAGTGAAAACAGGGGAGTAAGAGAAACTTCGGGTTTGCCTCTATCTTATGTAGTTTATTTTTCAAGTGGGTTCCAGGTCTAGGACCTAGAGTGCAGACTCTTCCTAGAGGACCACGCGATCCGACCATGGCACGGTGGACCGAGGTCATGAGACAACAGGGGGGAGGTAGGGTGCCAACACCCTACAATGAGGATTTATTATTCCAATGGTGGTAACAAGTCATCACTTTGGATGACTACCCCTATGCAAGGATCAACTTCAGGGTAGATCCAGGCATGCTACTTCCACCAGGGACCGCCTATGGTGACATAGGTAAAAAGATTTTAAATATTTCATTTTTTTTTTGTATTTTTGTATTATGGGACACAAATATTTTTGGATGGTGCTTAAGTATTAATTAGACACTTGTGTAATGTGGATGTGGGTCCACAATGACCGGAAGGATTTCCTCGAGATCGACGGAGGAATCGGGGAGACAAAGCAGTGGGAGGAGAGGTCGAGAGATTCCTACAGAACATGTAGGGAAACCTGTATCATTTGACTCAGAGGATTTTTATGGTTCAGGTAGAGCATCTTCTTGAAGCCATGCAGTGACAGGTGGTTGGTGTACCTAGAGCATGGGTACGACTCTTTCAACATCTTACAAACTCCATGGTTTGCTAACATGACACACATCCAGTGCCACAAGCGTAGATGTCATGGGATATTGTATACCGACTGTATATGTGTATTGAGGGTTTTAGCCCCAATTTTGTACTATAAACACCATATTTTTTGAAATATATAAAAAGAAGATCTTCGGCTTTACTTATATTTTACAATGTGTACATTGATTTGATGGTTTTCTTAGCTTTAGTAATGTGACAAATGCCATTCTAAAACGTAATTAGCATAGACATCAGACACATGATTATAACTCCTAGGAATGTGATAATATGTGATAAAATCAAATTGTTGTTCTAAAAGACGTACCTGTAGGAATTGTCGGAGTAAAGTAGGATCACACACGCGGTAACTGTCATTCAACTAACATACTACTAACTGGGAATCCAGGAGAACCTCTAAGGAGAGAATACCATGTGAGATAGCATCGCACAAAAGTTTTGTGATGGTGCTATATTCAGACACATTATTCATGGATGGCCCTAGGCATATGCCACCTGAAGACACCAGTAGACCCTCGGGTGAGTAAACCACCCAAGAGGTGAAAGCCAAGTTCCGTGTATGACGACCGGCTTCATTTGCGAATCCTAAATAAACCGATGACTCTCTTGACATCTTCCAACCAAGGGAAAATTCGATAAGCAAGCTAAAGACGAAACAAAAAGGGAAAAAATATATATACACTAAATTACATTAGTATACAAAAAATTCTGCCCAAGCCTAGGGCTCAAGCGTAGTATCGTTTCAAGTAGAGCCCATTCCTGGGCTCGGCCAACATATTCTCTTCATAATATTCTAATTCATAGGCTCCTTTTTCTAGAACACGCCGCATAATATAAGGACCGACGATAATGACTGGGTGAAGAGGGTATGGATGCGAGCTCATTTTTTGAGTGAACACCTAGCAGGAGTGACACTTCTTAACCGCTTCAACACAATCTTTAAGGATAGTAGGCTAGAAATAACCGACACGCAAGATTTTTTGGGTTGTTGCAAGCCCAGATAGGTGACCACCACAAGCCCCTTTGTGTTAATCGTTTAGTACTGACTTGGCCTCCTCGTGAGTTAAACAATGACGCAATATATCATCTATTCCTCGACGATACAAAGTGTCACCGATGATAGTATACTTCTTAGCTTGGTATCTAATACATCGTCGGTCATCTCACGAGAGATGTTGAGCGAAATTCAAGGTTTGAAGATAGAGAAAAATGTATTCATACCAAGGGTTAGATGACGAGACAAGGAAAATGTGTTCATCTACAAACAAATCGACTTGGATAACATCCTCATATAATCGTGGAAAATCAGATATTAACTCCGCGAAGACTAGTGATTTCTTGGACTTGGCCGAAGCGAAGTCGAGATCAAACTCTTATAAAATGACAATCCATTTATTATATTTCCCCCCTATGATACACTTGGTAAGGATGTATTGAAATGGATTGACATCAACAACCACGGTAGTCTTGCAAAGTAATATATAATGACGTAAACATTGGACTGTGTGAACGACAACCAAAGCTATCTTTTCAACATGAGAGTAATTAAGCTCAGGACCGAATAAGTTTCAACTAAGATAGTAGATGATGTGCTCATGGAGCTCATCATCCTCTTGAACTAGAACCATACCAATCATCTCCTCAGAAGCGATGATATAAAGCAAGTAATCTCAACTGTAATCAGGATATTTCAGTAGAGGGGTCAATACCAAGGCTTTCTTCAAAGCATCGAAAGACTTCTAGGCTCCTTCATCCCAGATAAAAGGGGTGTCTTTCTTCAAGAGATGCATGAAACCCTTAGTGATATTGACATAATTCACTATAAACTGACGTAGAAAGTTGGATTTCCCCTGTAAACCTTGAAGTTGTCTAATCGTGCGCCAGGGAGGCAATTGAAGTATTTCCTCAACCTTAAGAGGATCTACCATGTTCCCGGTCTTGTAAACTAGAAAACCCAAAAGATGACCAGACTTAACGCAAAAGATGCATTTGTGAGGGTTTAACCAGATTCTATAGTAACGACATCTTTCAAAAACAAGCCAAAGGTGGATAACATAATCCACTCTCTTGCAAGAGTGAGCAACAAGATCATCAAGGTAGGCTTCAACTATGTGCTTAAGATCATGAAAAGTGAATGTCATGGAATGTTGGAAGGTTTCTCCAGCGTTTTTAAGGCTGAAAGGCATTTTTCGGTATGCAAAATTACCCCAAGGACAAATAAATTCCGTCTTGTGTTGGTCCTCAGACTTGATTTGGATTTGGTTATACCCTGAAAATCTATCCATAAAATAAAATATCTCGCTTCCCGCACACTCGTCGAGAATCTAATCATTGAAAGGTGTGGGGAAGTTATCTTTAGGACAAGCTTTGTTCAGGTCGTGAAAGTCCATACATACACAGATAGTTCCTTGATTTTTATTCACAAGAACAGGGTTGGATACCCATTCGGTCAAAGGAACCGGGTAGATGAAGCCAACATTAAGTAGCTTCTCCACCTCTACCTTAATAACAGGGGCCTTCCTGGGATTCATAGCTCTAAGACGTTTTCGAACATGTCTAGCTTCCGGATAAGTTCTAATCTCATGTTCGAAAAAACAAGGTTTGATCCCTGCCATCTCTTCATATGACCAAGCAAATACATCTCGAAACTTTTTGAAGAGTTCGGTGTAGATCAAAATTTATTTTGGCAAACAATCCACACCTATATTCACATTTTCAACCTTGCCAGGGCTATGAGATATGTCAATGGTGATGGTAGGAGAGATACTCGCCATATTTCTTCCATCATAAATGCTGTGCGTATCAAGTGGAACTACAGCGTGACCGACTATATCACTCATAGTAGACCAAAAATCATCTTGTTCAATTATTTCAAGACTTGGAAGAAAATAAGATCGATGATGCATATCATCCCAAGGTCTATCAAAACCATTCATGGCTTCGAGGATTGCTTCGTCTGAAGGAAAAGTCTCATCTAGGAAATCGTGTGAAAAAGACAACGAGGTGGCCCATACAGGCCTAAGAATGGGATCCTCCTTGTTCGTCGACAAGGTAATAGGATTAGGATTGGTACAAGAGTCAAGAACAACTTGATACACAATCTCTACTGTCGATAATGGCATGGACATGCCAGTATGCAATTGACCTTCACACGGCGAATTCGAGGAAAGTAGGGTCCATGGATCACTAAAATAGGAAGTGCGGAAAGGAATGGACCTCTCTGTTGAAGTAGGCCTATTAGACATGGCATAAATGTGGTGATTCAGTGGCGAGAAATCGAAAGTGCTCATAAGGGAATAATACATTCTGACACCGATATTCTTAGTTGCCGACTGAGAATTTTCGATCAAAGGGATCGACGACCCAACAGATGCATTAGGACTAGAGTACGCAAAGGATAACTGGTCGATCGTCACAATATTCCCTTGATGAGGAAAACAAAGCATATGGAAGACGAACGATACGATAGTGACCATAGCATAGGTCCAATTGCATCCTAGTAACAGGTTATAATCAAGAGGCACATCAACTACCTATACCTCCACCTCTACTATCTTCCTACCTAATTGGACTGGAAAGGCAGGGAGAATACTGTGAGGGCAGAAGGAATGACCGTCGAAAGAAGTCAACATGTTCGATGACTTGGAAAGATTCGAAGAACCGAGAGATTTCCAATAGACCAGGGACATCACGCAAGTGGAAACACCTTCATCAACAACTATAGGTTTGATGGTATACTTTGAGTACTCCACATGGATTTGGAGGGCCACATGGTAAGGTAAGCAAGGCTTCACATTCGTGACATCAAACTTGATAAATTTTGAGCCACTAGGTTCAAGAGATCCTAAAGAAGAGAGTAAGGAATTCCTCTATGARGGGCACATCTGGAGTACCTCCAAAGATGACATCGCATAAGGGGTTTGGCCCAGGTCCTCAACAATAGAGTAGTTCTGGGCAGCTCTAGCATTAGGATTGTGGGTAGAGCACTTAAGTACTCCTTTTAGAATACGAGGCGATGGCTCTGGTTTCTCAATCTATAAGTTCGTCTTTGGAGGAGGAGGAGGAGCTTCCAGACTAGGATTATCTTGCAAAGAGATATAATCTCGAGATCGAGTGGCTACATAAATTTTTGTATCGACCATATTGATACAAACATGGTTGCCATCTTGCGACAACGGGTTTTGACTCCCACCGGATGCATTTTTGGTGTTCGAAGARCTCGAGGCTAAGTGATAGTTATGTGGGAATGGATTCGTCAGTATGGTGGGCAGTAGATTTAAAAGCCTCACAACTTCCGCAAGTTTGGGGCATAAATGTGTAAGGTGGTCATTGGTACAAAGTTTACAAGGAAACTTCACCTTACGTTTCTCTTTCTTTCCCTCTCCAACATTATTATTTGGCTTCCCATTATTATCATTGTCCTTGGGTTTATTACCATTTTTCCCACCCTTACGATTATTTCTACCTTTCCCCTTATTCCCTCCCGGTTGTTGTTCACCATTTGGGTTTGTCGACGATTGCACAGAATGTACATCCGCCAACTGATTGGGGTTGGAAGACACAGACGAAGCTGACCCTCCGACAGACTGGCCTAGAGACAAATTATTCAAGTGGCTTGTCCTCGAGTCTACAGATCCTACATTGGTGGAACCTACAATACCATTGGCATGAGGTCCGAGATTTTGTCTAGGGTCGTAAGTTGACCATGGTGTGTCTGGAAGAAGATGGTATAACATCCCAGACTGAGCATAAATCAAATCTAACTGCTGGGATCTAAAGATAGCTTCTTCCTCAGTGGTAACCCTGGAAGTACCAACGTCCTTCAAGATAGGAGTGTACAAAGACTTAAGAAATCATTCTAAAAGAAAGTCTAGGGGTATAGGATTCTTAATAAACCTCTTCTATCTACGCCACTCCTGGATATGGTCCAAGATATGAGTGGCGGTATCCTGGCGTAAAGTCGACAAAAGTTCGAGGCCAACATCATAATGGATGGGAAAATGGAAGTGGTTAAGAAAGACCATCACCAACTGATTAAAGGTCCCATATGCCCCTCTAGGTAGCTCAATATACCATTTCGCAGCAAGTCCAATGAGAGTGAGTTGAAACAATTTTAATCTAATAGAATTGTCATTAAGGGAATTCAATGAGTACCAAAGGTGAAAGGTAGTAACGTGATCACCAAGATCCTCTCCATTCTTGTATTCAAACTTTAGAATGTCCAAAGGAAGTTTTGTGGGGACGGGAGGCGATGTAGGATCATGTCTCACAGGTTCATTCATTAAATTAGTCAAATCTGGCAGATTAAGGGTGACCAGGAAAGGGAGATGGGGTTATGACATTTGGCCCCAACCTCCCACGAAAGATTGTGTGTGTGGAATTGTAGCCCATCCAGGATTCTAGTAAGAACCATAACCCTGTATGGGATTATAAGTCCCTCCTCAAGGCTGATTCATATAAGGTAGGTTGGACATCATTTCGGCAGGAATGTTTTGTTGAGGATTATACAAGTTGCCCCTAGCTGGATTGGATCCAGGTTGGGGGTTATGAAAACTTCCCCCAACTGGATTAGATCTAGGTTGGGGGTTGCCCAAAGTGTAAGATTGACCTCCTCCAGGTGGGAACCCAGAGGATTGAAGTGGATTCGTCATGCCAAAAGTATTGGTCGGAATCGACACCGAGGAGGTAGGTGTATAGGAAGGAACTTGTCCGATAGGTTGCTTGTTACACCCAGAAGTATTGGGATAAGACCCAGGGTTAAAAGTGGGAACACTTCCTATATTAGGATTCATTTGAGGGATGGAATTCAAATATTCCCCCCAAGTCCCATGCTATCATTAAAGCCAACAACTGGGATGGCATTCGAAAATTGTGAAGTAAAGTTGGGCATACCATAGGAAAATGGACTAGAATCCATAGGGATGGATTGAACATTGTAACCCGACAAGTGACCAAGAGACCCAAAAGGGTTCGAGGCAAGAGATGAATCATTAGCTATAGCCCGAATCATAGTAATGGTAGGTGCTTCCAGCGCTGCAACTGTAGTGGTTGCAGGAGCCGAAGGGGTGCCATGAACTACAGTGGGTATGGGAGTCGAAGAGCTCCCAGTGTTCTGAAGACTAGATTCAATACTCATCCTTGTGGAACCACAAGTCTGAAAGGAGGATGTGTGTGTACTACGCCTAATAAATCTATTCCTTTTAGAAGGAAAGAACTCGAAATCCAATGGTAACTGTAACAACTGACGGGACCGACGGGGATGCTGGTCTGACTCCATGACAACTTATGACTCTACAAAATAAAAATATATCCTAAGGCCAATTGGTAGTCAAAGAGCATACAAAAAAGTCAAATAGCCAATATGCATGCAAACAGGCTAAAGTGGCTGAGTGGCCTCCCTCCCTAAAGAAGGCATGTCTCATCCAAGAGGGACTTGAGACTCCTTGCTAAATTTTGGAGGTAACATAATCAGTTATAGGGGCCCTAACGGGCTTAACAACCAGTAGGTAAGATCCCCCTGGAGAGGTAATCCTCCATAAAGTCTGTGTGTTGTCCGACCCCTATTTGACCCAGGGTACCTGCAGAATAACCCCTGCAAGTAACCTATGAGATACCTAATTCAAGCAACTAATAAAACACTGTATAACCGATGCATAGACAAGCAGTTGTAAGTCTATATCACCATATGGGCAGGGTATAAAAGACTAAAACCTTGAGATAACTGCCTCTCACGGAGGTATGGGCACTAGCAAGATCCCCAAATACGAATAAATCCGCAGAAATATCTCTAACGATAGGCTAGTATCTGGGGGATATCCCTTCAACCAACTTCATGCGACCTCGTGATTAAATCCGGTGTGAGCGGAGCCTCCTGATATTACCAATTATACAATGGATTTATCAACTCCCTTTCTCTCACACATATGTTGATTTAATTTCCTTGGAGAAGTTTACTCACAAAATCCTATTCCGAGGCCTTTATTCTAGACTAGTTTGTGCACCCTAGAAAATAAAATCTTGACTAATCAATTTTAATTTAAAGCGTAAATTTTGTTGGCCATGATTTACTCAAAAAGGTAGATGGTGATGAAACCAATGGTGTTATGACTTAGCAAGAAAAGTAAATATGAATATATAATGCAAATTCTAACTTTCACTTTTCAATGAATGATATGCGTATAAAAAACAGTGCAATTTTCAATTTCAATTCTGCAATTCAGAAGTAAAATGCAATCTTTCACTACATGCGCTAAGCTAATGATAAAGATTCAAAAGACAAAAATTCCAAGCAATGAAAAATGCCTATTTTTTTTGTATTTTCAATATACTAGGGTTCTCTCAGCAATAACGAAAGAGATTGGGGGCTGAACATTGTGTTCAGACTTGAGGGACAAAGGGATGCAGACTCAATATGAAGTAATTTATCTAGAGTAATTTTTCTCTCAAAGTTGAATGCTTTCTCCTTTTTTTCCATAGCTCGGAAA
Source organism: Picea sitchensis (assembly GCA_010110895.2). Taxonomy (NCBI): domain Eukaryota; kingdom Viridiplantae; phylum Streptophyta; class Pinopsida; order Pinales; family Pinaceae; genus Picea; species Picea sitchensis. Next base: position 118,146 of record SNQJ01S0013396.1, on the reverse strand, counting down.
TGGCCCATTTATAGCCTTCAAAATGGAACTGAAGGGCCGAGTCAGAATGTTTCTAGTATATAGAAGGCCAAGGATCAGATATCTCCTGTCTTGACATGGAAACCTGACTCCATTTTTATATTTTCTGACACAAATCCCGATGTACATTAAGCCTACGTATACGAATGTTGTATAATAGGCATGGCACATATATGTGGAAAAAATATGTATTTTTAGCTCTGGATTCATCAAAAAGGGATGACAAGTCTGCATAGGGAAATGGAAAAGGGCCCTTTGTGAAAGATTGCATAGGGTGAGGCAAATCTTGCTATAACACCTGTATGGTTGGACCTAGCAACCCCAGACTACTGATAAATCCTCCCCAAAACCTCACGCTGCAACTGGAATATATTCACATTAACTTGTGTTTGATCTCTCTACTGCTATAACCTGAAACTGTAGCTCGATGAAGAACCTGTGTGGTCCCCCCGATAGACTACGGTGTGCTTCTCAACATCAAACTCTATCAATGGTGGTGCTTTCATCCAAAAATCCACAAAACAAGAAAATCCTCTTTGGGTTCTAATTTCCAATTCATAATCTACATAATGAGGAACTAAGTTGACTTTTCTTCTTTTATATCCCTCCTCATCTAATTTCTCATTCACTTTATCAATTAAGTGACTTTTCCCTAAGTTTTGATTTAATAATCACTTAAGTCACTTAAAACACCTTTTTTCTTCTTTTATTACTTAATGTCACTTTCAACTTAGGATTTTCTAGTAAATGACATCAAATAATTATTTTATTCCCTTTTCTTTCGACTATAGCCTACGAGAACCAATATAGGCTACTCAGTCGCTCCTCTTCGAGTTATCAATGGGAAAGGGACATTATAGTCATTCCTTCTCGAGATTGCTTGTCCTCAAGCAACATCAAGGTAGGGTGTTGTAGGATATGATCTCCCTCCCATGTAGCATCCTCGATTGGAAGACCCCTCCATCTAAATATGAACTCCCTGATAATCTGACTCCTCAGCCTACACTCCTTGTGCTCCATAACCTTCTCCGACACCAACTCCAACTAACCCTCATCGTCCAATGGTGGAAACTCCTCTGAAGTAGTAACCTATTGGCCCACTTCCTTATTGAGGCAAGAAACACGGAACACATTGTGGATCTTACTACCTTCTCGTAGCTCTATCTCATAGTCCACCTCACTGAATTTCCAGGTGATTCGGTAAGGTCCATAGAACTTGGGTTTCAGTTTTTATGCTCTACTTTTTTTCAAAGAAGACTGTATGTATGACTTAAATATTCAAAATACCAAATCCCCCACCTCAAAGTTTCATTCTACTCTCTGTCAGTTTGCATATACTTTATGTCGATTCTGTGTTATCTGCATATTTTCCTTCAATATTTTGAGAATCTCCTAACTCTCCTCTATCCAATAGTTGGCTTTGGGAGCCTTGTTGTTCCCAAACATTGTCTCCATGAATTATGGTGTGTCGTACCCGTACAAGGCTATGAATGGTGTCATCCTGATGGACATATCATATGTTGTGTTATAAAAGTACATGCCCATATGGAGCCACTTTACCCACGCACATTGTTGTCCCCCTACATGGTTCCTTAGGTACCCTTCCACCCATTTATTGACTATCTCTATCTGTTTTTTGGTCTGTGGATGGTAACTGATACTCTTAACCAACTCGGTGCCAACCAACATGAACAAATCCTTCCAAAAACACATTTATTAAGCACCCATATCCATAGCTAACTATATTCCTAGGAAGCCCTTGTAGTTTGAAGACCTCTATGAAGAATAACTATGTGTTGGTGCAAACCAATTTTGGGGAGAATCAAGGAAGCTTTGAAGGAATCAAAGCAACGCTAGAAAATAGGGGAGCACACTAGAAATAGAGGAAAAGAACCATCATAAACAAGGGAAAATACATATTGGGAAAAAGAAGTTACAAAGTGGACAAATTGCAGTGGAGTAGTTGGAAAGTGGACAAGCATTGACATGAAGAATGACTGGATCGAGGAATAGCCATGAATGAGTCGGTTGGAAAGTGGACAAACCTAATCTGCTTAGGGTTAGGGTTTTTGTAAGGGATTTACCCCATTTTGGTTGTATAAGTAGAATGTATTAGGACTATGTGTTGGTTGTTGGTTGTTGTCTTTTGGTGGTCCTTTTAGTTGAAAACTACTGCGATCTGTGAAGATCGACTGTAATGAAGGAAGAACTGTATAGTGTGCAACACTAGATTTTCCATGAAGAATAATAGGAAGTTGAAGAGACAAATATTTGTGGACGTGGCCCCAAGGGGGGTGAACCATGATAGATCTGTGTTATGTGTGTATGTTTGCAGTACCTATGATTGTATTTTCTTCAATGAGTTTTATGATGAATATGTTAATTGATATAGGAAATAACACTGCACACTAAGAATAAACTAATATAACCTACATAACAACACTAAGTGATTGAACGTCATAGCTAGTGGTTTTTATTGGATAAATCAGTGAATGTAGACATAAACTAATCTCCCTAGATCCACCTGGATCTATAACAAAACAAAACAGTACATGACACTTTCCCTAAGTTACAATCATTGATTTTACTATCAAAGAAGGAATAGATGGCATACCTTTAGATACCGCTTCCCTATATCTTTGTTTTCCTTGCTTCGCTCCAGTGCTCTTGTGAGATCAAATCTACAATGACACAAACCAACCAAAGTGAAAGAAACACTAGTATATTCAATGCAAACCTATGCATGTGATCAAGGTGTTTGACAACACAGGTATTCCAACAGAGGATGAACATCTTTAGTAACCACTCACATAACCAGATCAAAGATCAACACACCAATGTTTTCACGTGGTAAAACCCCTATAGGGAAACATCCATGACCCCAACCAATGCGACCACTTGGAGAAATTTATTAATGCAAAGAAAAAGACTACAGAGATATTTTACAAGAGAGTTTCTCACAATCGATCATTGGAAAATGACCCTCCATGCTCTTTAAATAGAGATCATGGACCAATCAGGTGTTAAGCCATGGATCAATGGCCGTTAAGATTGAGGAGAGTATGAACCATTGGATCACTTTATGTTAGGAACATATCGTGACCGTCGGATTTCCTAACTTCAAATGCATACTAAAGAAACATACTGAGAAACACACTTTTACCTAACGACATATTAGACCAAGTAGATCTTAAATAACTCCTAAGTGTCTAAATATCCTAACATCCCCCCTTAAGAACAACTTGGGATAGTATTGAAGGATTTACAATAGTGACACAATAGGAGAAGGAAGGAGGCATTAGAGCCTATTCCCCCTTAATGATAACTTCCTGAACTCCTAACATAGATCAAAGTTTGGAAAACTTCGCTTCTATAAGAGACTTTGTGAAAATGTCTGCAACTTGATCTTATGTAGGGAAAAAGAGCACTTCAATAACTTGATCATGAATTAGCTTTCTGATGAAGTGCATGTGTAGCTCGATGTGTTTGCTACGTTAATGCTGAACTGGGTCTTTGGCGAGCTTGATGGCACTTTGATTGTCACACCAAAGGCTGGTCGGATACTGGTGCTGGAATCCAAACTCTAAATGGATCTTTTGAAACCACAGGGTTTCTTGACTTTCATTTACCGTTGCTCGGTATTTTTCTTCTGGTGAAGAAAGTGCGATAGCCTATTGTTTCTTACAGGCCCAAGTGACAGGTCTTGAACTAAGGATGAAAACATAACATGCAGTAGATTTTCGATCATCAGGGTCGCCGGCCCAATCTGAATCAGTGAAACCAACCAATAAAGGAGTCCCCCTTGAACTGTAATGTATCCCGAACTGAACTATACCACGAACATAGCGAAGTATCCTTTTAGCTGTTTTCCAATGGCTTTCATGGGGTGTTTTCATATATCGGGCAATAAGACCAACAACAAAGGAAATATTAGGATGGGTATGAGTCAAGTATAAGAGGCTACCAACTAACTGACGATACAGGGTGGCATCAACTTCAGGAGAAGTACAGGTGGAAGAAAGCTTGACTCCAAATTGGAATAGAGAAGGGGTTGGTTTATAATCATCCATGTGAAAGCGACGAAGAAGGTCACAAGCATACTTAGACTGGGAAAGTAAAATTTCTTCATTGGTTTGCAAAACTTGGAGGCCAAATAAATAGTGAAAAAAACCTAAGTCTGTTATTTCAAATTTCTTCTTAAGGCTGGTTTTCACATGGTTTAAAATTTTTGAGTCACTACCAGTAATGATAAGGTCATAAACATAGAGGACAAGGATTATGAAATGGATTCCTACTTTCTTGGTATAGACATTAGGATCAGAATGGAATCTAGAGAATCTAGTGGCAATAAGAAAGCTATCTATTTTGGCATACCAAGCTCGGGGAGCTTGCTTGAGACCATAAAGAGATTTCTTGAGGCGACAAACAAGGCTAGAGTCATTCTAGACATAGCTAGGAGGTTGTTCCATGTAGATTTCTTCTTGAAAATATCTGTGCAAGAAGGCATATTTAACATCCATCTGATGGACCTCCCATTTATGTAAGGAAGCAAGGGCAAGAACAAGGTGGATGGAATTCATTTTTTCTACAGGGGCAAACGTTTCATTATAGTCAATTCCTTCAACTTGGGAAAATCCTTTGGAAACTAACCCAACCTTGTGTCTTTCAACACTTCCATATGATGCATACTTAGTTCTGTAGACCCATTTTCATCTAACAAGTTTTCTTCCTTTTGGAAGAGGTACAAGATCCCAAGTATCGTTTTCCAGTAAAGAACGATACTCTTCATTCATTGTTGTATCCCAATATGGATGACCTGAAGCTTTTGCATATGTCTCTAGATCACGAGTTTCTAAAACTTGAGCCAAAAGAGAAGAGGCTTGATGGAACTGTGAATGTGTCTGATGTTGATCTGAAGGATCACCGACAAGATCCCCAACTACTTCTCGTATTGAACGGACCCATCTATGAAGCGGTGGAGCTGGTGCTGGTTCAGGTTCAAAGGACTCATCTGGAGGAGGGTGAGTAGGTGGAGGTGGATTTTCATCCTCACTATCATCATCTGAAGAAGAAACCAGATCATAAGAAGGCACAAACAATGAAGATGGCTCGCAGACCAAAGAAGGCAAAATCGTTGAAGATGGCTTGCAGGCCAAGAGGTTTTCATCAAATTTAACATCTCTTCTAAGAATAATTTCATTACAATGTGATTGAAGAAGTCTGTAACCTTTGACAACTTCAGAATAACCAACAAATATACACTTCTCATTTTTAGGCTGCAATGCTTTCCTTTTCTCATCAGGAATGTGAGCCCATGCTATACTTCCAAATACACGGAAGTGACTTACATTTGGTTTAATTTTAATCCAAGCTTCTTCTGGTGTTATATTTTTAAGAGCCTTTGTGGGAGTGCGATTTACTATGTAATTTGCACAGTTGATGGCTTCTGCCCAATACTTTAGACTTAATC
>SNQJ01S0013396.1:67332-109502 GCA_010110895.2 Picea sitchensis | reverse complement strand
AGCGGGTCTTCAACCTGGCTCTGATACCATGTTCAACAACACAGGTATTCCAACAGAGGATGAACACCTTCAGTAACCACTCACATAACCATATAAAATATCAACACATCGATGTTTTCACATCGTAAAACCCCTAAGAGGAAACATCCATGGCCCCAACCAACGCGACCACTTGGAGTAGTTTATTAATGCAAAGAAAAAGATTACAGAGATATTTTACAAGAGAGTTTCTCACAATCGATCATCGGCAAATGACCCTCCATGCTATTTAAATGGAGATCATGGATCAATCTCCGTTAAGATCAAGGAGAGTATGAACCGTCGGATCACTCTATGTTGGGAACATATCGTTACCGTCGGATTTCCTAACTACAAATGCATACTAATGCATACTAAAGAAACAAACTGAGAAACACACTTTTACCTAACAAAATATTAGACCAAGTAGATCTTAACTAACTCCCAAGTGTCTAAATATCCTAACACAAGGAGTCATGCAATAAAATGAGAATGATTTTATGGGAAAGAAACACGTCACTGTATTAAAGAATGTGGAATAAAGGTACAACCAGATGCCTTGATGTTGTCAAGTTCCTTCCAACGGTTCCTTTCTTCCCACACACTTCTACTCCATGGATTCTGAGACTATAGATCTGACATCTATCTTGACAAAGCAAATCTCAAAGCCAACATACAAGCTTAAGAAATTTGCAACCCAATCAAGCTAACTTTCTCCATAAGAGCTCCTCTCCTTTTATAAGTTGAAGAGGATAAGGTGAGGAGGTTAGGATGATCCCACTAAATCATGAAAGTGAGTAAGATCCAAACCGTTCGGAAGACACCTCACTATATAAGCTTCTCCTTCTAGAAGCATCGAAAAAATGCTCATTTTACCACGTACAAAGGCCGCCGCACTGTAGCTATATAGCAACTTGCAGAAACTCCGCAACCTATCTATGGTGCAGCCTACAAAAATCAGGCATTTCTGCACCCTATTTATAGAGAAGCCTGTGGAAATCCTCTTTAACAGGGTTTTTACAAAGCAAAATACAAATTCTTCTCTCAGTAAAAGTTCTTCTCCCTTCTTTCTTCAGGAATTCAGGCCACTGACCCCTCTGAAGGAAACAAATAGTTTTACATCATTAACGGTCATAAGGGTGATGAAAATAATGCGTAATAGAGAGCCCCCGAAAGTATGAAGTTAGAACAGAGTGATAGATGAAATACTTTGTCGAGTGTGTGTAGGGAACAAGGAACATATCGGTCGAAAACCTGCCAACAAACAAGAAAATATAGTACAATAATATATCATCACTGAGGTAGGCATTCCCATACTCAGAATACAAATGACTCAAAGCATAAATGCCGACATGCAAAGATCCATGTCAAGTAATACAGGTCATGGCCACCAAACATACATTGTGGATCCATGCCATTATGACTCAAATCTAAACATAGCCACCAAAAATACATTGTGTATCTATGTGTTAAAGACTCAAATTTGAACATAGCCATGAGACATACAATGTGGATCTATGTAACAATACAATATGAATATACTCCAACACAACCTGAATCTGTTAGAAAATATTCAGGGTCTTCATCTCCACCACTCTATAGTACGAATCTAACTATGCGAATACATGTGTTGAAGTCAAACATGGTAGAAACCACTTGATTACCGGTCATTAGTGAATATTGTTAACAAGTACGAGGGAAATCACCATTAATGTCAATGACTCCCAACGTACACCAGTACAATCCAACAAATGTGAATCAATGAGATGAGGTTGAACACTCAGCAAAATCTCCCAATCAGGGGTCAATAATGAAAACCCACTATCGAAAGCGAGGAAACCTACCATTGGGGCATGCAAGTTCCAAGGTACCAATTAATTTCTAAGTGTAATTCCTGGATAATGAGTTGAAGTCCACAAGAACATACTTGTCACAAGAGGGCCTTAATGTATTCCCCCGTCAATGACACAAAACAGGTAACGAGATTTGAAGTATATAAGAGTAACCAGTGATTCAGGATTGACTCAAGGATGGCCAACGCAATAGAAGGATTAAGGACTGTAGAAATGGCCGACACAATAGAAGGCTTTGTGAGTTGAAATTCTCTTTGAACATATTGACGACACAACAATTTTCTTGGAAAACTCTGACTCAAAAACCGAGATCACAGACCAATTTGTAATCTTAGAAAGGAGTATGATCAAGAGACAAGTGGATTTTCCAACCTAGACATAAAGCGAGTGAAAGGGTGTCATGTTCAAAAGTGACTCTTCCATGGAATACAGGTTTAGACACATTTCTTTCCCAATTTTCCCCCACCATTTCTGGCGAGTAACTCTTTATTTTTACACAAGCTTGAGGAGGATAACATATGCTTGTAGATGTAAGCTCATCTTTCGGATGAGTCCCTCAGAGTATGTTTAATGAACTCTATGAAGGAGTGGTTCGGTCCCATACAGGTCTTTCAATGTTTTTTTTACGAGTCCAAAGAAAGAAAACTCAGTGGCTTTTCATGTTTAGAGACTCTGAAAAACACTTAAAGAGAACTCTCTCAGTTCCTTTTTCGTAAGTTAGTTTGATGAGACCAAAAAAGAGATAAACTATCACTAAAAAAATGTGCTTTCCAATACTTTAACAAGAGTGAAAAGAACAATATTGCTCGATAATCTTTTCATGTTTAGAGAGTCTAAAAAGAGCTTAAAGGGAAATCTAGGGGGTTCCTTTTTCATGTAACCTTTACGAGTCTAAAAAAGTGATAAAAGTATACTCGATTACATTCTCACGTATTTACGAGCGCGAGAAAGAACAAAGACTAAGCTTGGTAACTTATTCTCATGTATTTACGAGCAAGAGAAAGAACAAAGACTAAGCTCGGGATTGTTTTCATTTTTACGCAAGCTTTAAAACAAAACAAAACTATGCTTGGGATAGATTTTATTTTTACAAAAGATTAAAACTAGCCAAAACTATGCTTGGGATAGATTTTATTTTTAAAGAAGCTTAAAAATAGCCAAAACTATGCTTGGACCTAGTTTCATTTTTACACAAGCTTGAACCAGAGGAAACTATGCTTGAGGTAGGTGGTTTCATTTTTACACAAGCTTGAACCAGAGAAAACTATGCTTGCGACTTCCCAACTCATGGTTGGTACTTAGCCCCTAGCTTAAGAAGCAAGTGACTCAACTTGAACATGAAGTCCAAGGGTTGAAAGCATTGCCCCCCAAGCTTCATTTCATCCAACTGCAAAGGTGAATGAAATGAAGCTTCAAATACTAGACGAAGGACTTGACTCAAACAGAGAGGGGGAAAAAATCTATTTCATTTTTTAACGAGCTTGACATAGGAACAAGAACTATGCTCAAGAATCCAGGTTCAATCCCTAGATATCTATTTCATTTTTTAACGATCTTGACACAAAAAAAAGAACTATGGTCGTGAACTTTTGTTTCATTTTTTAACGAGGTCGCCACAAAGACGCAAAAATTTATCCTCGTAGTTGGTTTCATTTTTTAATGAACTTGCAATCAGAAAAATATGCTCAAAGCTGGTCTTGATCATGGCTTCCAAGAGGACAGTGCTCTGGAAGGACACCATGTCAAGAGGAAAAACTAGGTCATGGCCTCCAAGAGATCTTCACTTGATGAAAGAAACACACTCTAGAAGGAACACATGTCGAGGGTCGCGACAGGGGTAAGGAGGCCAGGCTCCAATAGCCCTACTGAAGAGATCACCATGTCAACTACCGGATCCAAGTCATCAGAACTTGAAGTCATGGGAGACAACGCCACATAATTGACCTGTGGCAGGGGTGAAACCGACTGCATATATGAACCGTTTAGGGAATTAATTGAAGTCAAGTCAGTACCAACGAATGAAAGTTGATCAATAGTCACAATTCTTCCCTCATGCGGGAAAGATATCGCATGAAAAAGAGTGGACACAATAACTTTCATGGCATAGACATAATCTCTCCCCAGGGAGTAGATCGAAATCCAAGGGGTCTTGGACTACCATGACATCAATAAAGACAATTTTCCCTCCCAAAGTTATAGGAAACTGAGGAAGGATCCCTAAAGGGTGACTGGTTCTTATGTTAAAAGATAATAGATTCTGTGTAACCGTGCAAGTTGAGGATAACCCAAAGCTTGCCAAGCAGTAGAGGAAAAAATACTAACGGATAAACCTTCATCCATCAGCATCTGAGGAACGTCCTGGTCACAAACTTGTACTGTAATCTTGAAAGGAATGCGAGAGGGAAGATGAGGTCCAGTTAGCACACCCCAATTAAAAAGGATGGCCTCATTACTTGGAGGGGGTTGTACGGGAGAAGGAGGAATCCCCCCCAGCATGGTAGTGTCTGTATCAACGAGAAAAACGTGAGCAGTGTCGGGTTTACTCTCTAGTGGGAGAGTTGGATCGATCAATGATGATATCAGATCAACCACTTAGGTTGCATTCTCCAAGGGGAGAATGGGGTCGACAGGTGGAAACAGATCGACTGCTTGGGTTTCACTCTCTAATGGGAGAGTGGGATCGACCGAGGATGAAACTGAATCGACCGTGTGAGTGATACTCTCTAACAGGAGAGTGGGATTGACCAAAGATGGGATCAGATCAACCACTTGGATGACACTCTCTAATGGGAGAGTGGGATCAATCAAGGATGGTATCGGATCGACGACTTTGTCAACTGGTTGAACAGAGGAAGTGACTAGATTGACGACATGATCAACCAGATTGACCGATGAAAGGACTAGATTGATAATTCCATCAACTATAGGTGGGTAGAGAGTAATCTTGCGATAAGCAGTTGGAAGTTGAGGCTATGAAACAGTGATTTCTTCCATTAATTTCGAGGCTTCGTCCATACGAGGGAAAAGGTGAGTTAGATGACTCCCTTTACATAACATACATGAGAACTTGACTCTACTTTTCTTCTTCCCAACTGTATCTTGACTAGTCGATGGGAGGTCATCAACATGTTGCTTAGAGGTTGATGACATGGGTTGGCGAGGGTGTGTATACCATGCTTCTATAACCTTGGATAGACCATGGAAATCCTTAAGAAGATGGCTACCCTTACAAAGCCTACAAGGTTACCTGGGTTTACGAGTTGTTTGGGTGATCTTGACATCATCAACACTCCCAACACGATTAATAGTAACTGGTTTCTTTCCAACACGTCCAACATTGGTTGGAATTTCAGATCCTTGTTTATTTTTCTTCTTCTTATTCTTTTGTTTCTTCTTCTTCTTATCCACTGAGTTACTAGCTTTAGAGATTTCACTCGAAGAAGAAAATGAAATGGAATAAGACCTTGCAAGTGAAGAAGGAGAAGAAGATCTTACTGGTGAAGAAGGTGAAGGATCAACATGAGGTTGATGTTTCTTTGGGGAAGTGATTACAACAAAAGAACTAGCTGCATTCGGTATTACCTGAGTGGAAAACAACCATATTGGTAATTCAATTGTGAGACCTGGAAGGCTCAAAGTATCAATGTGAGGAGGACCAATGTTTCCGTAAGAAGGAAAAACAAAAGGTTCCCCTGGAGCAGGGGTTCCTTCATTTTTCATTTCGGGAACTGACGTCATAAAAATAAAGATCCAACCTAGAGTCTAGTAGGGAAAACAAACAACACACGCTAAAAATATAGGAAGCAATCAAAAAATAAAAACCTTCTCACAATGAACGCACTAGTTGGTGATGAAATCTAATGTCGCGAGAACAATATAAGAAGGGTCTGAGATAGAGTGGGTGGAAAAGTTACGTTGACGACTTACTTAACGGACTTACGCCTTGGTGCAAGCTACCACACACAAACGTGGGTATACCCTCCAAGGATCTCGAGTGAGTCTGTCCAACGTTGATTCCAGGTACCATGAAGACCTTACCCTCCATAGTCACCTCGTGTAGGACCCTAAACAAAGAGGCCACTAAGGTTACCAATTACTACAGTGATGCCTGGGGAAATAATTGACAGTTCGATCCATGTGCAAAGGCAGGTTATCTAGTCCAAAATCAACTCGAAAGGATTCCACTCATAATTGTGGGTATACCTTCAAGCGACCCCCATAATACGCGCAATCTTTACACCAAGACCAACAAAGAAGGGTGAGTAACTCTGCCATTCTTAATGTGACCTCATGATTGACCCTTGTGTTAGAAGGGCTTCCCAGGATAAAATGTAGCAAGTGGATTTCACCACTCCCTAATGCAAGATTCTATGTTTGTTTGTAGCTTTAGAAAGTTATCTTTCACACCTATTCCAAATCGCTACAACTAATCTAATGTAGGTTTGCTACCAAAAAATATAAAAATTTCTAATCAACTTTTATAAGCGCTTTATTTTTAAGGCTGTTGTTACTCAAAAGGAAAATGGCATGGAAAATATGGTGTTTTGACCGACTCAAAAGTTATGCAAAGAGATGAAGATGCAATATTTTCATTTTGATGAAAGCTATGCTACGAGAAGGAGAAAACATTTATCATTCCCAGATGCACAATGTCCCAAAATTATTAAACTCATCAATATCAAGATTCTCAAGAAATGAGAAAAATAGACTATACATTGATACACAATCCATGCCCCCCCATGAAATCATGCAATTCTACTACTTCAAATGCAAGGATGCCCCCAATCTAATATAAAGCAAGAAATTAAAACTTTTTGTTTCAAAGATAGCTAAAAACAATAGAAAATCGACATGAAACAAAGGAACCCAAACAAATTTCTCTTTTAACACGAACTATTCGATAAAATAAAAATAAGTTCTTTCACCAAACAATTCTAAAGAAAAAACAATGCTTTGTAACAGAAAGACACTTGAAGCAAGCGATCAAATCTTTCAAAAGAAAACAAAGCAAAGATGGCTAAAAGAAGTTTCAAAGCTATGAAGCAGACTGTAAACATATCATAATCAAACCCAAAAATTCATCCCAAAACAAAATCCAAGATCTGGGTAAGGAAAAACCATAAAAAATCAAACTTTTCACAATTTCCGTAGGCTATAGGTTAACAAAGTGTGGAAATCCATGATTTCCGCAGGCCAGAAGACCAATACAGTGTGGAAATCCCTGATTCCCACAGGCCAGAATACCAATACAGTGCAGAAACGCCTCACTGTCCCTTAAAGTAGGGTGAGGAAATCACACAAAAAATGAAAAAAATAAAAAGTGTGAAGGTTTTCCAATGAATTTTAACAATCAGAGAGTCAAGTTGGATCTCCCAGTGACTCAGAAAACAGAACCCAAGAAATCAAAGCAAGAAATCAAGACAAACTAGGAAAAAAATTTGTTTCCCCAGTGGAGTCTCCAATTTTGTTATTGGATAAATCGATGAATGCAAACATAAACTAATCTCCCTAGATCCACCTGGATCTAGAACAAAACAAGACAGGACATGACGCTTTCCCTAAGTTACAATAATTGATTTTACTATCAAAGAAGGAATAGATGACATACCTTTAGATATCAATTCCCTATATCTTTGTTGTCCCTTCTTCGCTCCAGTGCTCTTGTGAGATCAAATCTGCAATGACACAAACCAACCAAAGTGAAAGCAACAATAGTATATTCAATGAAAACCTATGCATGTGATCAAGGAGTCATGCAATAAAATGAGAATGATTTTATCGGAAAGAAACATGTCACTGTATTAAAGAATGTGGAAGAAAGATACAACCAGATGCCTTGATGTTGTCAGGTTCCTTCCAACGGTTCCTTGCTTCCCACACACTTCTACTCCATGGATTCTGAGACTATAGATCTGACATCTATCTTGACAAAGCAAAGCTCAAAGCCAACATACAAGCTCAATAAATTTCCAACCCAATCAAGATAACTTTCTCCATGAGAGCTCCTCTCCTTTTATAAGATGAAGAGGATAAGGTGAGGAGGTTAGGATGATCCCACTAAATCATGAAAGCGAATAAGATCCAAACCGTTCAGAAGCCACCTCACTATATAAGCTTCTCCTTCTAGAAGCATCGAGAAAATGCTCGTTTTTCCCACGTACGAAGGCCGCCGCACCCTATCTATAGAGAAAACTATAGAAACTTTGCAACCTAGCTATGGTGCACCCTATGGAAATCAGGCATTTCCGCACGCTATGTATAGAACAATCTGCAGAAATCTTCTTTAATAGGGTTTTTACAAAGGAAAATACAACTTCTTCTCTTAGTAAAAGTTCTTCTCCCTTCTTTCTTTAGGAATTCAGGACAATGAACCCTCTGAAGGAAATAGATAGGTTTACATCATTAACGGCCATAAGGGTGACGAAAATAATGTGTAACAGTGGTTAGATCTAAATTTTGTGTTATAGTAGATGAATACCTGTCATGGAATAGATGCTACCATAATGGTTAATGAAGTCCTAATGGAATGGTTGAGTCATTGGTATGAAATAATATCTAATGAGGGTTTGAAGGTTCATAATAAGTAGGTTAAATGCCTTTGAGAGAGAAATACATCCATCCCAGGGTTGTAGACATATGAGTCTTGTGGACACCCATAGAAGCCATCTCGAGTGAGACTGCACAATGCACTCTGTGCATTGTGTTTCCTTCTGGTATCCAAAAGGGTTGATGGTATAAGGGTTTGTTGGTAATATTGTAGTTAGAACCTGGGTAAGCCCATGAACACCCAACACTCTGCCACTTGGGTGGATTTATACTCAGTGGGTGTCGCAAAAAAGTGCGCAAACTTGGTTAGTCTTTTGACCACCACAAAAATACAGTCCCTACCTTGCACCCTACGTAGTCTTGTGATGAAGTCTATGGAGATGCTCTCCCATTTCTTCTTTGGAATGGGTAGAGGTCAAATTAAACCTATTGAGTGTGTCTTCTCGGACTTGCTCTGATGACAAGTCATACAGTCTCGGACGTGTCTGAGTACATCATCCTTGAGACCCTTCCATGAGAATCTCTCCCTGATTTTCCTGTACGTATTTAAGTACCCCTGATATCCTGCTAATAGTGAATCGTGACTGGCCTTCAAAATATTTTCCTTCAGTGTAGAGTTTGTGTTATACGTAAAAGTTTTACACTACCTAGTGTCGTATTAAGTGTCGCACTTATGTCACAGTTTCATTAAGTGTTGCACTTATGTACATTTGCGTTGTTGTTGGTGCAAAAGTGTTCAGACTAGGGTCCTCCTTAGGTTACCAACAAAAGGTACCAAAGTAGTCTAGAGCATTGGCATTTTCATCTTCCTAGGAGGGAAGAAGTCTCACCTGAAGTGCAACTGAGACATGAAAGAGAGGGAAGGTTAAGGAGAATACTTAGACAGACAATTGAGTGATCAAGACTCATTGTAGTCTTGCACAAGATAGGATAAACCTGTAACAGATTTGAGTAATTACTAACCGAGACATATAGAAACAGAGTTGTGTTGTCATTCATAAAAGAAGCATTTAGGAATATCAGACATAAAGGTAATAAAGAACAACAATTCATTCATGCATTAAGACTGAATACAAAAGATGTATATTCAAAATTTAGGCCTCTGATTATATTGATAATACCAAAATATGATACATTTTCTTTCTAGTTCTTGCCCAGATCTTCATATTCATCTATGCTACAATATTGACCCATTACATTACTGACTTTCATCACAACATCAGTAGTAATAACAATAATAGTGATAGCTCAGGACTAACATACTAGGAAACAATGACATTACAACCCTTTCAGTAACCATTCACTATTAGCCTATCATCCTCCATTCATTCATTAACCTATTATAATCACATTGGTCTCCTATATATAATTTGATCTTGCTGGTTAAGAACTCAAGAGTTCTTTCTTTTCTTGATCTTTCTGTTGATGTTGCACTGTCCCTTTAACCGTTTCCTATTTCTTTATTTTGTGTGTTGTCCAGCTCCTCAACAGCTTGTGCAACTTGTGTTCAATAAAAAGAAGGGCCCAATAGGATCCAACCACAATCCTTGACTCACCCTGAGTCAAGTCTTCAACTTTTCCGTGGTCTCCAGGTTGGCTTCTTGTTGTTTCTTTCCTTTTGGTTCTGGGTTTCTCTCGTTTCTGGCTTTAGCTATTTCTACTTTCTCTTCTTCAAATGAAGGGCCCAAATTAGGTATGATTTCAAGGGCTCTCTTCTTGACCTATTGCAATCTATCCACTTTATCATGCTGATTTCTAGAAAGTAGTGAAGCTTCAACAAAAAATTGTTGAGTGGCGTTGGTGATGCATTCCTTTGGATTTGACGCAACTAAGGAATTCCATTCTAAGTTAGAAATGGCATTGAATTGATGCATCTGTAAGTATGTTGTCTAAACTACAGGTCAAAATTCTCGTAGCTCTTTCTTAGCAACTATTTGGGCTTCATATAATGCATTCAACTCATTATCCGCTTGCTATATTTTTTCGAACTCCACCTATTGTTCTAGTGGATCCAGGGTGTTCACTTATTCTACATTAAGATATTGGGTCTTTGTGCACAAGTCCTCCAATGTGTGGTTACGTCCTGAGATGATTCCCATACAATCACTTACTTCTCTGAAGATCTTGGTGCATTCAAAAATATGTTTGTGAAAGGTTTCTCTTGCATTATTTCCTTCCAAAAACAATTCTCCATCTTCTCTTGGAGCTTCTTGGGTTGTAGTTCATCTTCTTTCTTGCTGTCTCATAGTTGTGCCTCAAGGATTTTCTACTAGTTATGGCCAAGATAAATGAAACAACTTGATCTGCTCCACATGCTCGCTTGTTGTGCTGGACTCTGGCATCCGAGGTACTGTCTTCTTGACCGTCATCCAGGTCTCTAAGAGTTTTTCTTTGACTTTCTCCACTTTTATTTCTACCTGGATCTTTGAGTGTTCCTCCTATGTTCATTGTGCTTGTGCAACAAGTCCTTCTTTTCTCCAGAACTCGACGTCTCATTCATCCTATTGGATCCTCTACTCTAGTTGCTTATTTGAGGCTATGATTATTCCTATCAACTACATTGTTGAAAATTAAGCGAGTTCACCCGAAGAAGGAGCGACCTCCATGGGTACTCGAACTTGTAGTGACAGTCCACTAGCCATTGATTGTGCAGAAGGTGTCTCCACCTCTTCTTCTCCTGGGAATGGAATTTGTAGTTGGTTTGAAAGTAGAGCCTTCAATTTTGCTGGGAATTGAGGAAAATATTATGTCTTGGCCAGGCAGAGCTGCAACAGTTCTTCCCATAGCTGTGGGTTCTGGAAGATTATTTCCAGTTTCTCTTGCAAAGATGTTGCACTTTTCCCCAATGTAGTTGCAGGTTCCTTCTGAACCTTCAGTGCTTTTGCCTCTTTCTATAGCACCGTTTCTGGGTTTCCACTTCTCTGGATGGAAATATCAACATTGACTATTGAGAGAGGTTGTTGAGTGCTTGGGACTTGTGGTAGTGGAACAATTTAACTCTCGTTTGAAGACAGAGTGTCTTGAATAGGGACAAAGGGAAAGACTGACTGAATCAATATTTTAGGGGTCGGAGTAAGGATTTCTATTACATGCTTAGGTAGGTTGGGGGGATCCAGTTGCATGGGCTCAGGTGGAGTGGTTTTGGGTTGAATGGTTGTGTCTTGCAGTGGTGATGGGGGTGGTGGGGGCGATGGCGGTTGTGGGGGTAGTGGGGGTTTCTCAATGATTATGGTTGTGGATGCAGTGGTATCTAGTTCAGGATCATATTGGATGTCGATCACTATTTGAGTAGCTCGAGTGGCTAATCAAGTATGAGGTATGGTCGAGTATATCATCTCAGGGTTCAGAATGTTCACAGGGAGAGCCCTTTCCTGGGTTTCTTGACTAATGGTTCTCCTATGAAAGAAACAACAAGGATGTCATTGAAATATTTACCTAATAGAAAAACTTGGTCGGGAATTTGCATAAACATCAACAACTTCCTCATCTTCCATTTCAAAGGTTCTACATCCTCTTCTTCTTCTAAGTATGTCACCATCTAGGCCTTTTTTTTCTTCTCTGCTGGGCCAGAACTTGGCCCTACTCCTTCTTCCTGCCCCTTTTTCTTTATGAGCTCTGCAGGAAAGAGGTAGTGCATGCCAGACTTGCATGAATTGCACTTGACACTAGTCCATGACATGACTTCTTTGTCAAAGGTTTCCTCATCCAGGTATAATGGGAGCAACCTCGAGTGGAATTCTTCTAGCTTCGTATGCCTCGACCATACAAGAGTGTTGTGGTAGTTCAAGCCAAAGGATATTTTCCAGGTGTTCAGGTTCAACAACTCTTTTGGTATACACCATCGCTAAGTTTCATCAATCAATAGGTTGTACCACTTTTATAAAGTGACATTGTTGAATTCCTGGTTCTCCTGGTCCGCCCTTGAGTGCCAAGGTTCAAACATTTTGGCAAGGTAGCCTTTGTTCACTAATGCCAACTATCTCCCCATGGGTGGCTTCCATTTCCACGTGGTGAATTCTATTAATAGGTGCCCATACATAAAGGTTCTGCATTTCTCTTGAGCTTTCTCACATGCTACCAAGAGTTCCTCTAGCAGGTAGTTGCACCAATTTAATACAACCTCATTTGCACAAAACTCAGCTATAGAAAGTGCATCGAGGGTGCATTCATATTTATAGTAGGACTACATGACCTTGATTGCAATTATATAGCAGGTCGTATGAACCATTTTTGGAATAATTGGGTCAATCCTTGTTGTTCGACCACCTCTGTGTGTGTGGAAATTCTCATAAAGGCTAACCTCGCCTTTATTTTTCCCATGCTTGCTCGGGCCTTGGAATCCTTTGGTGACATTCTCACCCTTGAGAGATAAGCCAGTGAGCTGGTGGATGTCGTCTGCATGAATCAGATACCTTCGATCAAGCCATAGAATTATTTCATGTACTCAGATAATCAATAATTTCATGCAATGCGCAACCTCGCCAGTGGTCCCGAAGATCGGTAAGTCTCATAGGTTCATGATTGTAGAGTTGAATATATTGATAAATTTAGGATTGGGGACAAATTGCATGCCTTCGATGTCATCTGGAACCAAGTACTAGAACATGTTGATGCTGATCTGTGGGAAGAGAACTTGGTCTACCAAATCGTGGTCCAAGAGCTTGACTTTCTCTGTCTTTCCTTTGACATCCCCAAATATCTCGATCTAAGGATCATATGGTTCATCTAGGATTGCTTCTTTGGGAGCTGAACTTTGACCTACTATTTCTCTCGGCATGGTATCTCTGAAGTGTTGATTTGCTGGGTAAATCAGGGTAAGCTTAGTAACATGAGAATGAAAAGATTAGGGGGTATGCGCAATTGCAGGAAATTCAAAAGCTAGCTAACAATAAACGGTGTTGCCTTCTCATGTATTGACGAGGTCTTATAACTAGATAACTGAATAATTTCTGTAAGAACCCATAAAGACACTCATGATTAGGCCATAAACACGTTTTTAGGCTTAGGTGTACGATGGGACGGATAACAGGATATGATCTATCAGTTTATATTGGATTTTAGTGAACTAACTTACAAGGATGTGGTAGATCTGAGGTGGTTATCCTTTTGACGGATAAGAAGCATAGTGGGGATACTGATGGCATGTGCGTGTATCACGCCTTTATGGATTAACATAATTTTTTTATGGGTTATGGTGGCTGCCATAAAGTGTATGAATGGACTGGGTACGTATGGCACATGGCCTGTGATCAAGCTCGAATTCGCCCTCCCTCCGAACAAAATGGGGGTCCCCATTATATTAAATGACTACATTTAATGTAATGGTGGCTCTTTCAATCTTGTGCAACTAAGTAAGAAGTTCTACATAGAAGCGACACTAAGACTGAAAAAGAATATATGTCACGACGCATTAAATGCGCACTCCGATGTTTATTAACTGAATTAAAGAAATTGTAGGAAATGAAAATCTAACTACTTTGCATGCTCTATTAGACTGGAGCAACCGTGATTTGGCTTAAGAATGAGAAATCTAGGGTTTCAGGCAGGCACGATTCACCCATCATGGCCGAAGGATACCATCTAGTTGCATGAGCCTGACTACACCAGATTCTCAAATTTGTGCAACTATGAATAGACCCAACCAATGCATGCGCAACTTGCCTGGATGTTTCTGATATAGGATGTCATATAGGAGTACCTTATCCCCTTGTGAAAATATCTTAGAATTAATATACCTATCATTCCAATCTTTATGTCTGGCCTTCTCAATTGTATGATGAAAATCCGCTAAAAATAGTGCTTCCTCAAGTTCTTGCAAGTCTGCAATCCTTTGTGCAACTGATTCATCATATCTCATGTGTGTATCCTATGCTATATAAAGAATGGGGGTGAAAAATTTTGTGGGTACAACAACATCTTTTTCATAGACCAAATGAAATGGGGTGTATATGTGGAACTTCTTTGTGGTAGTCCTATAAGCCCATAAGACTGCCAGAACTCTATCATCCCAGTCTTCCCAGTTTGTGCAACATACTTTTGTAAGTCCTCTTTATAGAATTTTATTGAATGCCTCTACCATAACATTAGTTTGTGGATGGTAAGGGATGATACTATAATGTTGTATAAGAAATTCAGTCATTAACACTGCAATTGTGCTGCTGATAAAATGAGTACCTTGATAACTGGTTAGACATCTAGGACATCCAAACCAAGTGATAACATTCTCAAATATAAATCTAGTAGCTATATTTGTAGAACTATCTTGTACTGCCTCTTCTTCAACCCATCTTGTAAGGTATTCACTTGTGATAATGTTGTATCTGGCCTTTGAGTGCTTAGTTGGGGGGATGATCGGTCCAATAAAATCAACAACCCACTTCTCAAATGATTGAAGTGATTTGACTGGATAAAGGGGTAATTCATCTCTACGTGAAGGTTTTCCTACTCTTTGGAAAGTGTCACAAGATGTAGCATATTCCTTAGCATCTTTAAATAATGTGGCCCACCATAATCCAGCTTGAAGTACATTCTTGCAGTGGCCTTACCTCCAACATGTCCTCCCGCAATTCCACTGTGGGATTCCCATGGGATATCCTGACTTTCATGGTTCAAGACACATATCCTAAGGATTTTGTCCAGTCCCAATTTGTAAAGTTACCTGGAAATCAAGTAATAGTCTACTACACGAACCACCATGTGTTGCTTATGGGTTGCGAAGTACATTTCTGGGCAGGTTCCTGTACCGAGGAAGACAACAATGCCTTCAAGATACTCTGGAATGACCTTAATCTAGAATAGGTCTACATTCGAGAGCTGATCATCCACTGCTCCGCCACTTTCCCCTGAATCCAACCTAAAAGGTGATCTGGACCCACATTTCATCTTCCTGGTTTGACAATCACTTCAAATGAAAATTATTGGAACAACAATAACCACCTGCAAATTCTTCCTTCCAGTACTGGTTTATTGACAAGGTACTTCAATGCAGAATAGTCAGTGAAAAACTTGAAATGAGAGCCTAATAAGTAGTGTCTAAAATTTTGTAATGCATAAATCATAGCTAAACCTTCCCTTTTAGTGGTTGTGTAGTCGCGCTCAACTTGCGATAGTTTTCTGATGGAAAAGTAAATAGGGTGGTACATATTCCCTTCCCCTGGTTGCACTATAATGGCTCCTAGGGTGATGCCTGATGCATCCACATGTACATGGAATTCAATTTCTCAATTTGGAAATATCAAGATTATTGCACTACTTAGTTTCTCTTTGAGAATGTCAAATGCCTTGTCACACTTAGGCATCCATCGGAACAATTCTGACTTCTTCAAGAATTTTTTAAGGGGTGTTGTAATAACTGCATATCTTTTAATGAACTTGCGGTAATATCCTGTATGTCCCAGTGTGGAGTACAACAATTTGGAACTTGTAGGTGGTGGCATGTTCAAAATGACCACAAATTTAGCTATGTCAACCATGAATCTTTCTCTGCAGACGATATGGCCTAACAAATTTCCATGAGGTACATAGAAAATACACTTTCTAAGATTTAGAGATATCTACATCTCATGACATCTATCAAACATTAAGAAAAGTATCCCAACATGATCCTTTAGCAGGCTGTACACCATCCAATCATCCATATATACTTCTACAAACTCGGGGATGAATTCTCGAAACACTGCTATCACAATTCGAGAGAAAACTGCAGGGGCATTCTTCAAACCAAAAGGAATTACATTATATGTGAATTATCCCATTCGGTAGTGAATGTAGTCTTCTTCTTGTCTTCCTCTATGATAATGACTGATGATATGCTGAGAATCCATCTGTAAAAGAATAGGATTATTTTCGCGCAACTTGATCTAATACCCTATCACCGAAAGGTGTGGTAAATGGATCATGTACACATGCATCATTCAAACTCTTGTAATCCACATAGACCTGAATGTATTTTTTTCCTTTCTTACTCTGGATAATTATGGGGCTAATCCATTTTGCTTGTTCAATAGGGAAAACAATTCCTCCCACAAGCATCTTGTCCACTTCTTTCTTAACCTTTTCTTTTATTCTAGGGTTGAGGTGGTATGGTCTGTGCTTCATAGGTCTTGAGTAGGGTTTCAACTCTATTTTCATTTCTCCCATGGCTCCTTTTATGCCTTTTAGTTCTAAGAACGTTTCCAAAAACAAGTCCACATACTCTTGCAACAGACTATGTACTTCGTTCATAGCTTGCTCATCCCAGTAGTCTCCTATAGAATCTATCATAGGATTCTCTATGCTCCCTATATTGACTTTACACAACTTCAGTGGGTGAGTATAGGATCTACAAGTGTGACTAGGTATGGTATCCTAAATCTCTCTATTGACTTTTGTTTCTTTAATGTCTAAGTTTCTAAGCTCTTCTAAACCATCAAGGTTTTCTAGGTCTCTCTCAAACTTACAACAAGGTACAATTATCTTATCATTTTCAAGGTTCAAACTAGACTGAAACAAATGAACATGGTTATCACATACTACT
The DNA here is from genome assembly GCA_010110895.2 of Picea sitchensis. Taxonomy (NCBI): domain Eukaryota; kingdom Viridiplantae; phylum Streptophyta; class Pinopsida; order Pinales; family Pinaceae; genus Picea; species Picea sitchensis. Next base: position 92,570 of record SNQJ01S0013396.1, on the reverse strand, counting down.
AGACATGATCTCTTTTTAGAAATATTAGTAAAAGGCATTTCCCTGATTCTTTGAAGGACTGTGTTGAGCTTGTGCTACTTACTTGTAAAGGAGAAATCCTTGCTAAGGTCTGCCAACAGTTCGTTTGTATTTTGGTCTCCTCATGTATATACCAGGCCCTTGGAATAGGCCCCAATGAATGGAAAAATACCTAGACCCAGAGGTGAGAGGGTACCTTCACAACTCTCCACTGCTTCACAGAATGTTCAATATGCACTCTAGGGTCAGACCGTCCATCAAACAATTGCGCATCTTGAAAATATATCTTCATTTCTTCTTTTAGCTGATCCCTCCTTTGGAATCAACATCAGATGGATTTTTTTGCATACTCCCACTCCATAATCGAGGATTTATGAGTGACCCACCATCTTGCAGGGGTATCTTGCATAGCTAAATCAAGAAAAATGATTCTTTGATCTATCATTATTTTCTCTTCCATGCTGGAAAGAAAATTGTGTACCTATGAGCTACCATCGTATGTCAAGGGTTCTCTGACCTTAGTTGCAATCCATATTATTTCTATGACAATTGCATATCACCTTGAGAATTGCTCATATGAACCTTGCTGCAAATTGTCGAATGTTGCTTCCAAATCCTCATCAACAAATTGTATGTTTCTCCAACTTACTGATCCATCTACAGTATGATTGATATAATCTGGTCTCGTTCTTGCTGTGATGGTGTATAATTGGTTAAGGGTCTCTGACTCCATATTATGGTCCACTGGTTCAATATATAGGTCCTAGACAAGGATCTAACGGTTGAACTAGTTTTATCTCGTCTTCTTCAAACATCATGGTGTCCCTCTTTAGATCAATTATATCATAGTTTTCATATGCCCAATCAATCCTGAGTTGAGTAAGATAGGGATCCTTATCTCCCATGATTTCAATCACCTCAAAATAAATTGTGGTCTTAACTCCCGCAACATCTATTTCCACATTTTCCAGCCTTCCTACTAGGAAGATGCAGTATTAATTTTCCATTCTCAACTGGATGGGGGAATATACTTATTGGGGTTTTCCCAAATCTTCCAAGGTATTTTTGGGTAAGATGTTGACATCTGATCCCAAATCTAGCATGACATATTTTATTTCAAACTCATTTAGCTAGGCTTCTAACTTGAATTATTTTCTTGTTTACACATTTATTCTTTGTATTCTCTGGGTATTCTTCTCAGGGAGATGAGTCCTTATTATGGCTTTTGGGATACCTCATTTCCTAGTATCAAGTACATGGTGTTGCACAACTTATCATTAATTTGGTCATCCCCTAGGATATCAAATAATAACTGAAACCAAAGATTGATTACACTTTGAGACTTCTCAGGGTGTCTTCTTGGAATTGCAGAATTCTTGGGTGTTGGTGGTGAGGTAGGGGCTTGCACAAGGTTAGGTTGAGAGGATACTCTAGGAGGATCCTCCATTACTTCTAGAGTGGGGATACTCTTAAATATGTCTATTGCATTTTAAAAAAACAACTTTTATTTCACAAGATCATACCTATCATATTTGGGAATAACTTTCTGAATCTTGGGCTGAATGTCTGCGCTTGCCCCGATATTTTATCCTCCACGAGTGATGATGTTGATCTCAGGTATATTTACTTCAATACCCCTCTTTAGTTTTGAGCTTATGAGAATATCTCCTCATTGACGAACCCGATCTTCCTATTTGGCGATCAATTTTGGGCAGTCTTCAGTTGCATGCCCATTATTTTTGTAGTTTGAGCACCATGGTCATATTGGGTGGTGAATTGTCTATCCAAATGACTTTGTTCATTGAATTTGTATAATTAGGTTGATTCACCCATCATGGCCGAATGATACCATCTAGTTGCGTGAGCCTGACTACACTAGATTGTCAGATTTGTGCAACTATGAATGGACCCAACCAATGCATGCACAACTTGCCTGGATGTTTCTGATATCGGGTGTCATATAGGAGTAACTTATCCCCTTGCACAAATATATTGGACTTAATATACCTATCATTCCAACCTTTCTGTCTAGATTTCTTAATTGTCTGATGAAAATCCACTAAAAATCTTGCTTCCTCAAGTTCTTGCAGTCTGCAATCCTTTACACAACTTATTCATCATCTCTCATGTGTGTATCCTATGCTATATAAAGAATAGGGGTGACAAATTTTATGGGTACAAAAACTTCTTTTCCATAGACAAAATGAAATGGGGTGTATCTGTGGAACTTATTTGTGGTAGGTCCTGTAAGCCCAGAAGACTGTGAGGACTCTATCATCCCAGACTTCTCGGTTTGTGCAACATACTTTTGTAAGTCCTCTTTCTAGAATTTTATTGAATGCCTCTACCGTACCATTAGTTTGCGGATGGTAAGGGATGATATTATTACCTTGATCACTGGTTAGACTTCTAGGACATCCAAACCGAGTGATAACATTCTCAAAGATAAATCTAGCAACTGTATCTATAGAAAAATCTTGGATTGCCTCTTCTTACTCCCATCTTGTAAGGTAATCATTTGTGGTAATGTTGTATCTGGCCTTTGAGTGCTTATTTGGGGGGCTGATCGGTCCAATAAAATCAAAAACCCAGTTCTCAAATGATTGAAGTGATTTGATAGGATAAAGGGGTAATTCATCTCCGAGTGACGGTTTTCTTACTCTTTGGAAAGTGTCACAAGATGTAGCATATTCCTTAGCATCTTTAAATAATGTGGCCCACCATAATCTAGCTTGAAGTACCTTCTTACAGTGGCCTTACCTCCAACATGTCCTCCCGCAACTCCACTATGGCATTCCCACAGGATATCTTGACATTCATGGTTCAAGACACATATCCTAAGGATGTTGTCGAGTCCTAATTTGTAAAGTTATCTGGAAATAAACTAATAGTCTGCTGCGCGAACCACCTTGTGTTTCTTATGGGTTGCGGAGCACATTTATGGGCAGGTTACTGTACTTAGGAAGACAACAATGTCTTCAAGATACTCTGGAATGGCCTCAATCCAGAATAGGTCTACATTCGAGAGCTGATCATCCACTGCTCCGCCACTTTCCCCTAAATCCAACCTAGAAAGGTGATCTGGACCCACATTTCATATTCCTGGTTTGACAATCACTTCAAATGAAAATTATTGGAACAACAATAACCACCTGCAAATTCTTCCTTCCAGTACTGGTTTATTGACAAGGTACTTCAATGCAGAATGGTTAGTGAAAAACTTGAAATGAGTGCCTATTAATTAGTGTCTAAACTTTTGTAATGCATAAATCATAGCTAAACCTTCCCTTTCAGTGGTTGTGTAGTCATGCTCAACTTGTTATAGTTTTTTGATGGAAAAGTAAATAGGGTGGTACATATTCCCTTCCCCTTGTTGTGCTATAATGGCTCCCAGGGTGATGCCTGATGCATCCACATGTACATGGAATTCAATTTCCCAATTTGGAAATATCAAGATTATTGCACTACTTAGTTTCTCTTTGAGAATGTCAAATGCCTTGTCACACTCAAGCATCCATCAAAACAATTCTGACTTCTTCATCATCCATATATACTTCTACAAACTTGTGGATGAATTCTTGAAACGTTGTTATCACAATTCGAGAGAAAAATGCAGGGGCATTCTTCAAACCAAAGGGCATTACATTATGTGTGAATGATCCCATTCAGTAGTGAATGTAGTCTTCTTCTTTTCTTCCTCTATGATTATGACTTGATGATATCCTAAGAATCCATCTGTAAATGAATAGGATTATTTTCCTGCAACTTGATCTAATACCTCGTCATCGAAAGATGTGGGAAACAAATCATGTACACATGTAGAATTCAGACTCCTGTAATCCACATAGACCTAAATGTCTTTTGTGCCTTTATTACTCTGGATAACTATGGGGCTAATCCATTCTACTTCTTCAATAGGGAAAATAATTCCTCCTATAAGCATCTTGTCCACTTCTTTCTTAACCTTTTTTTTTATTCTAGGTTTGAGGCGGTATGGTCTGTGCTTCATAGGTCTTGAGTAGGGTTTCAACTCTATTTTCATTTCTCCCATGGCTCCTTTTATGCCTTTTAGTTCTAAGAACGTTTTCAGAAACAAGTCTACATACTCCCACAACAGACTATGTACTTCATTCATAGCTTTATCATCCCAGTAGTCTCCTATAGAATATATCTTAGGATTCTCTATGCTCCCTATATTGACTTTACACAAATTCAATGGGTGATTATAGGAGCTACAGGTGTGACTAGGTATGGTATCCTAAATCTCTCTATTGCCTTTGGTTTCTTTAATGTCTAAGTTTCTAACCTCTTTTAAACCATCAGGGTTCTCTAGGTATCTCTCAAACTTACAACAAGGTATAATTATCTTATCAATTTCAAGGTTCAAACTAGAATTAAGAAAATGAACATGGTTATCACATACTACTGGACATGATCTCTTTTTACAAATATTAGTAAAAAGCATTTCCCTGATTCTTTGAAGGACTATGTTGAGCTTGTGCTACTTACTTGTAAAGGATAAATCCTTGCTAAGGTATACCAACAATTGGTTTGTCTTCTGGTATCCTCATGTATATACCAAGCTCTTGGAATAGGCCCTAATGAATGGAAAAATACCTAGACCCAGAGGTGAGAGGGTACCTTCACAACTCTCCGCTACTTCATGCAATGTTCAATATGCACTCTAGGGTCAGACCGTCCATCGAACAATTGCGCATCTTGAAAATATATCTTCATTTGTTCTTTCAGCTGATCCCTCCTTTGGAATCAACATCGGATGGATTGTTTTGCATCCTTCCACTCCATAATCGAAGCTTTATGAGTGGCCTACCATCTAGCAGGGGTATCTTGCACAGATAAATAAAGAACAATGATTCTTTGATCTATCATTATTTTCTCTTCCATGCTGGAAAGAAAACTGTGTACCTCTGAGGTACCATCGTATGTCAGGGGTTCTCTGACCTTAGTTCCAATCCATATTATTTCTATGAAAGTTGCACATCGCCTTGAGAATTGCTCATATGAACCTTGCTGCCAATTGTCGAACACTGCTTCCGAATCCTCTTCAAAAAATTGTATGCTTCTCTAACTTACTGATCCATCTGCAGTAGGATTTATATAATCTGGTCTTGTGCCTGCTGTGATGTTGTATAATTGGTCAAGGGTATTTAACTCCATATTATGGTCCACTGGTTCAATATATCTAGGTCATAGACAAGGATCTAAGGCTTGAACTACTTTTATCTCATCTGCTTCAAACATCATGGTGTCCCTCTTTATATCAATTATAGCATAGTTGTCATATGACAAATCAATCCTGATTAGAGTAAGGTAGGGATCCTTATCTCCCATGATTTCAATCTCCTCAAAATAAATTGTGGTCTTAACTCCCGCAACATCTATTTCCACATTTTCCAGCCTTCCTACTAGGAAGATGCAATACTAATTTTCCATTCTCAATTGGATGGGGAAATATACCTATTGACATTTTCCCAAATCTTCCTAGGTGTTTTTGGGTAATATGTTGACATATGATCCCAAATCTAGCATGAGATATTTGATTTCAAACTCATCTAGTTGGGTTTCTAACATGAATTCTTTTCCTATTTACACCTTTATTCTTTGTATTCTTTGGGTATTATTCTCAGGGATGTGAGTCCTTATTATGGCTTCTGGGATACCTCATTTCCTAGTATTAAATACAGGGTGTTGCAAAACCTCTCATTAATTTGGTCATCCCCTAGGATATTAAAGAATAACTGAAACCAAAGATTGATCACACTTTGAGACTTCTCAGGGTGTCTTCTTGGAATTGCAGAATTCCTAGGTGTTGGTGGTGAGGTAGGGGATTGCAAAAGGTTAGGTTGAGAGGAGACTCTAGGAGGATCCTCCATTACTTCTAGAGTGGGGATACTCTTAAATATTTATATTGCATTTAAAAAAAACAACTTTTGTTTCACAGGATCATACCTATCATCTTTGGGAATAGCTTTCTGAATCTTGGGCTGACTGTCTGCATCTGCCCTAGTATTTTCTCCTCCATGAGTGATGATGTTGATATCAGGTAGTTGTCCTTCAATCTACCTCTTTAGTTCTAAGCTTATGATATTATCTCCTCATTGACGAACCCGATCTTCCCATTTGGCGATCAGTTTTGGGTAGTCTTCAGTAGCATGCCCATTATTTCTGCAGTTCGAGCACCATGGTTGTCTTTGTTGGGGCATTGTCTATCCAAATCAATTTTTTTATTGCATTTTTAGCATTATCTTGATTCACCCATCATGGCTGAAGGATACCATCTAGTTGCGTGAGACTGACTACACCAGGTTGTCAGATTTGTACAACTATGAATGGACCCAACCAATGCATGTGCAACTTGCCTGGATGTTTTTTATATCGGTTGTCATATATGAGTACCTTATCCCCTTGCACAAATATATTGGATTTTATATACCTATCATTCCAATATTTTTGTCTGGCCTTCTCAATTGTATGATGAAAATCCACTAAAAATCTTGCTTCCTCAAGTTCTTGCAAGTCTCCAATCCTTTGCACAACTGATTCATCATCTCTCATGTGTGTATATTGTGCTATATAAAGAATAGGGGTGATACATTTTGTGGGTACAAACAATTCTTTTACATAGACCAAATGAAATGGGGTGTATCTGTGGAACTTCTTCATGGTAGTCCTATAAGCCCAGAAGACTGCTAGGACTCTTTCATCCCAATCTTCCCAGTTTGTGCAACATACTTTTGTAAGTCCTCTTTCTAGAATTTTATTGAATGCCTCTACCATACCATTAGTTTGTGGATGGTAAGGGATGATATTATGAYGTTTTATAAGAAATTCAGTTGTTAACACTGCAATTGTACTGCTGATAAAATGAGTGCCTTTATCACTGGTTAGACTTCTAAGACATCCAAACCGAGTGATAACATTCTAAAAGATAAATCTAATAGTTGTATCTGTAGAAAAATCTTGGAATGCCTCTTCTTTAACCCATCTTGTAAGGTAATCAGTTGCGGTAATGTTGTATATGGCCTTTGAGTGCTTATTGGGGGGTTGATCGGTCCAATAAAATCAACAACCCACTTCTCAAATGATTGAAGTTCTCTGACTGGCTAAAGTGGTAATTCATCTCTGCGTGACAGTTTTCCTACTCTTTGGCAAGTGTCACAAGAACTAGCATATTCCTTAGCATCTTTAAATAATGTGGCCCACCATAATACAACTTGAAGTACCTTCTTGCAGTGGCCCTACCTCCAACATGTCCTCCCACAAATCGAATGTGGCATTCCCATAGGATATCCTGACTTTTATGGTTCAAGACACATATCCTAAGGATGTTGTCGAGTCCCAATTTGTAAAGTTATCTAGAAATAAACTAATAGTCTGTTGCGCGAACCAACATGTGTCGCTTATGGGTTATAGAGTACGTTTCTGGGCAAGTTCCTGTATTGAGGAAGACAACAATGTCTTCAAGATAGTCTCGAATGGCCTCAATCCAGAATAGGTCTACATTTGAGAGCTGATCATCCACTTCTCTGCCACTTTCCCCTGACTCCAACCTAGAAAGGTGATCTGGACCCACAGTGCATCTTCCTGGTTTCGCAATCACTTTAAATGAAAATCATTGGAACAACAATAACCACCTGCAAATTCTTCCTTCAAGTACTAGTTTATTGACTAGGTACTTCAATGTAGAATGATTAGTGAAAAACTTGAAATGAGAGCCTAACAAGTAGTGTCTAAAATTTTGTAATGCATAAATCATATCTAAACCTTCGCTTTCAGTTGTTGTGTAGTCGCGCTCAACTTGTGATAGTTTTCTGATGGAAAAGTAAATAGGGTGGTACATATTCCCTTCCCCTGGTTGCACTATAATGGCTCCCAGGGTGATGCCTGATGCTTCCACATGTACATGGAATTCAATTTCCCAATTTGGAAATATCAATATTATTGCACTACTTAGTTTCTCTTTGAGAATGTCAAATGTCTTGTTACACTCAGGCATCCATCAAAACAATTCTAACTTCTTCAACAATTTCTCAAGGGGTGTTGTAATAGTTGCATATCTTCTGATGAACCTGTGGTAATATTCTGTATGTCCCAGTGTGGAGTGCAACAATTTGGAACTTGTAGGTGGCGGAATGTTCAAAATGACCACAAATTTAGTTAGGTCTATCATGACTCTTTCTCTACAGACGATATGGACTAACAAATTGTCATGAGGTACACATAAAATACACTTTTTTAGATTTAGAGATATCTGCATCCCACGACATCTATCAAACATGAACCAGAGTATCTAAAAATGATCCTTTAGCAGGCTGTACACCATCCAATCATCCATATATACTTCTACAAACTTGTGGATGAATTCTCAAAACAATACTATCACAATTCGAGAGAAAACTGCAGGGGCATTCTTCAAACCAAATGGCATTACATTATATGTGAATGATCCCATTCGGTAGTGAATGTAGTATTCTTCTTGTCTTCCTCTATGATTATGACTTGATGATATCCTGAGAATACATCTGTGAACGAATAGGATTATTTTCCTGCAACTTGATCTAATACCTCATCACCAAAAGGTGTGGGAAACATATCATGTACACATGCAGAATTCAGACTCCTATAATCCACATAGACCTGAATGTCTTTTGTGCCTTTCTTACTCTGGATAACTATGGGGCTAATCCATTATGATTCTTCAATAGGGAAAATAATTCCTCCCACAAGCATCTTGTCCACTTCTTTCTTAACCTTTTCTTTTATTCTAGAGTTGAGGCGGTATGGTCTATGCTTCACAGGTCTTGAGTAGGGTTTCAACTCTATTTTCATTTCTCCCATGGCTCCTTTTATGCCTTTTAGTTCTAAGAACATTTTCAGAAACAAGTCCACATACTCCCGCAATAGACTATGTACTTCGTTCATAGCTTGCTCATCCCACTAGTCTCCTATATAATCTATCTTAGGATTCTCTATGCTCCCTATATTGACTTTACACAATTTCAGTGGGTGATTATAGGAGCTACAGGTGTGACTAGGTATGGTATCTTAAATCTCTCTATTGCCTTTGGATTCTTTAATGTCTAAGTTTCTAAGATCTTCTAAACCATCAAGGTTTTCTAGGTCTCTCTCAAACTTAGAACAAGTTACAGTTATCTTATCAATTTCAAGGTTCAAACTAGACTGAAGCAAATGAACATGGTTATCACATACTACTGGACATGATCTCTTTTTACAAATATTAGTAAAAAGCAATTCCCTGATTCTTTGAAGGACTATGTTGAGCTTTTGGTACTTACTTGTAAAGGAGAAATCCTTGCTAAGGTCTACCAATAGTTCATTTGTCTTCTGGTCTCCTCATGTATATACCAGGCCCTTAGAATAGGCCCCAATGAATGGAAAAATACCTAGACCCATAGGTGAGAGGGTACCTTCACAACTCTCCACTGCTTCACACAATGTTCAATATGCACTCTAGGGTTAGACCGTCCATCGAAAAATTGCGCATCTTGAAAATATATCTTCATTTCTTCTTTCAGTTGATCCCTTCTTTGGAATCGACATCAAATGGATTTTTTTGCGTCCTCCCACTCCATAATTGAGGATTTATGAGTGGTCCACCATCTAGCGGGGGTATCTTGCACAACTAAATCAAGAACAAGGATTCTTTGATCTGTCATTATTTTCTCTTCCATGCTAGAAAGAAAATTGTGTACCTCTGAAGTACCATCGTATGTCAGGGGTTCTATGACCTCATTTCCAATCCATCTTATTGCTATGAAAGTTACACATCTCCTTGAGAATTTCTCATATGAACCTTGCTGCCAACTGTTGAACACCGCTTCTGAATCCTCATCAGCAAATTGTATGCTTCTCCAACTTACTGATCCATCTGCAATAGGATTATATAATTTGGTCTCGTTCCTGCTATGATGGTGTATAATTGGTCAAGGGTCTCTGACTCCATATTATGGTCCATTGGTTCAATATATCTAGTTCCTAGACAAGGATCTAAGGGTTGAACTACTTTTATCTCGTCTGCTTCAAACATTATGGTGTCCCTCTTTAGATCAATCATAGAATAGTTTTCATATGCCCAATCAATCCTAAGTAGAGTAAGGTGGGGATCCTTATCTCCCATGATTTTGATCACCTCAAAATAAATTGTGGTCTTAACTCCCGCTACATCTATTTCCACATTTTCCAGCCTTCCTATAGGAAGATCCAATACTAATTTTCCATTCTCAACTCGATGGAGGTGGATTCCCCCATCCACCTCCAGACCCACCTTCCTGACCTCTTCCAGGTCGTTGGGGGTTTTCATCTACTCTAAATGCTATCTGGTCTAATCTATCAGTCAATGCGTCTAACACTCTACATTGATTTGTGGCATGGGTCATAGATGTGTAAAAATCAAAGTGTATTGTATTGGGTGTAGTTTTTTACTTTTGCATAATAGGACACTACCTTGACGCATGTCCATGTGTCCGACAAATATCACATTACTCTGTTGTTTGATAGGTTTCAACACCTGGGAAGGTATTATACAACCCTGGTGTACGGAATGTTGGAGTCGTAGACACTTGCACAAATCTTTCTGAGGGTCCTGAAGAAGTCCACATCATGTTTTGAAGAGGTCCCATTCCCATCATGCACGAACATTCATTTGCCAGATTCCCTTCTATGTAGCATCCGGTACTCCAAACCTGAGGTCATCCTAGTCTTGGCGTGGTTAATTATTGAATAATTTCTATTAACACTAATATTTTTCCTTGAAGTTGCAATAAATTTGCATCTACTGGGGGCCTGGTCATCCTTATAATTCTTGGATAACCTGTCATGGATTCAATCTTCATCAACTGTTCAAAGGATTCTGCTAAGGTGGCTATCCACTGTTGCATTAAAGGAATTATTGGGAGGGGTAGTAATCCTTGGATGTACCATTCCCTTTCATGATATTCTTGAATTGGATGAGTTAGCCTCCCAATAGAATCTTTAAGATTTTGGCTGTACTCCCAAGAGGATTCTCCTTCTCTTTGTTGAATCTCCCACAACTTGGAGAGAGCTTGTTGTTCTGACTGAGGTAGTTTGAATTCAACGATTAAATTCAAACGAACTTGACCAAGGGTGAACGCTTTTCCTTGCAACCTAGGTTCAATAGCCTTCATGTACCATTTGAGAGCATGACCCCTCAAGGTAGTATGAAACTCCACTAACTTATTTGCATCGAGAGTCCCTGTGGACCTCTAGATGGCTTCAAATGAGAACCAATGTTGCTCTAAATCTTCATCTCCTTTACCCCAGAATTCTAGGTATCTGGCGATCGATCCTCCCATATGTCAATCCATGGTGGGTTTCACTACTCCTATTAGAATAAAACCTAATGGTCCTGGTTGCGATACGTCCGGGGATCCCAATATCCTCCCAACATTTACACTTATAGACTGATTCTAACTAACGGGTTGCAAATGAATAGAAATAGCATAAGTAAGCGGTGTAGAATTTACCATGGGTATAGAGGACACCTGTGGGATGGGTGATTTGGGGCTGGTTCCACTGACTTCTGGGCGAGTTTCTTTGATTTGGGGGGTCACGTTTTCTTCCTCTGGAGTAGCCTTCTCTGCATGACTCTCAATGTTTCTTGATATCGGGGCTGAATATTCTCAGTCTTTTGGAAGTTCCAGACCTTCTTCATCCACCCTTTCTTCTCCACATTATTCTTCTCATCCACCCATATAGGGACTCCCTCTCTATGCTTCTCTCTGCTGAAATCTTAGACTAGCCAGTCTTTCCTGTCTTCTCACCTTCCTTAACTCTTCCTTATTTCTTTCATCTATTCCTTTTGATTTGATTTCTTTCCGCAACACTTTAGAATGCTTCGCTACTTTCTTTACCTTTCCGTGCCACCACTTATAAACAATGGCGGATCTCCTTAAGGCTCACTCGATTCTTATGTTCATTTCTTGATCTTCCCCCATTTTTAAAAGAACCCTTTCCCATTATCAGGTCATGATCATAGCCCAGAATGATGCAGGATCATCATCATCAAAGCACACATGGAGGCCAGCTCAGCACCCCAACACACATTTTGAAGAAATTTTGAATTTTAAAAGGAACATGTCATGAAATATTTTGAAAACACTGTAATCAATGAACATATTTAATGTTTGGAGGTTGAACCATTGTAGGAGATCTATGGGGAATGTATTTTTCTTTAATGTTGTAGATTGCAGTACAGATCTAGATCTTTCACTCTTATCTGTATGTCTCGAATATTTATTGTAATAAAGCCTTAGTAGTTGAAAGCTTTTAATTCGATAGGATAGCTCTAGAGTAGTTGAAGGGAAAGGATCGAAGAGCCCCTTGTATAAATATTTGTATTGTTTCCCAGAAGAGGCTGCTAAAGTTATTATTGTAGTTTTTGTAGTTGTATATGCTGTAGAAGTTGTTGAAGCTTATCAAAGTGTATGAACACATGTATATTTTCAGTTGAATGAATATAACAGAGAAGCATCGTTCCAAATGACTAGTGTTACTATGGCTGTGTCTATCTAAGTGAATGAATGGTAGGATTTATGTTTACTTGTAATTCTATGTTATTTCTTGTTCTTGTGTTTATGAATGAATTTACATGGTTGAATTTATGAGTCTCTGAGATAGTAGATAAGTTTCAATTGTTTCTCTTCATGAGCTTATGCAAGGAGTGCATATTGTCCTCAATGAGTGTGTTGACAGAGTCTGTTTCGATTCAGAAGCTCAGAAGAGCTAACTTGAAATTTTTATTTGCAAAGATTGCATGTTTTCTACAAGGAGTGCGTTGACATAGTCTTTTGACTCAGAAGCTCGGGAGGAGTAGATTTAAGATTTGCTTGAAAATAAGTGCATAAGACCTTGCAAGGTGTGTGCATGTGGAAACATACTTAAGTTATTTTGTTTAGGAGGAGAATTTGGGTTGAGTAATGAACTGTTGAAAGGCATGCACATTTGCTCACAAATAATTTGAGTTGAGAAGAAGACTTGTTGCAAAGCATGCACAAGAGTCAAATTTCGACTAAGTGTTGAAGGAAGTGCTCTAGGGAGCAAAATTTTGAGAAAGAACAATATCAGGAGGGAAAGTGAGTGAAAAATATTAAGTAGGGAGGAGTCCTTGAAGATTTCCCAAAATTAACGAGCAAGATCCATCTAGGAGGAGGCAGGATCATTCCAGACCGTCATATTTGGGAGAAGTTGCGCGGTTGTTTGTTGTGAGTTCCTTCTTCGCAAATCAGGAGTGAAAATCGCCGAATTCCAAAGCTGTGGAGAGATCCTATGAATCGGTTATAGCGGGGATACATGGAAGTATATTGGAGAATTTAGAAGGTAGAGTTCCAAGAGTTTTTCATGGAGAAAAAGTCAAATTCTCGCGAAGTCACAGGAAGTGGGGAGATCTAGACTGTTGATCTAGAAAACATGTGGCAGAGATCCATATAGTCAGGAGAAGAGAACTTTGGAGGAAATCAGGTGAGGAGGACGTGTCTCGTCAGATCGCGAGATCCATAAATGTGCATCCGATAAGAGGTAAGAAGCTAAAACTTTGACCATACATTGATGTGAGAATGTGGTGCTCATCCTATAGCTTCGAAGAGAAAACACTTCAGGAGAAACGATGTTTTGAAATGATTGGAAACCCAGAAGCCAAAGTTTCGAAGGTGATCCAGAATTGGATCTAGGGACCAAAATGGGTCCAGGAGGGCCTAAAAATCAAAGTGATTAGAATGAATTCAAAACAAATGTGTGCGTAGGCCTCATCGATATGAACCCAACACAACTTGAATGGGATCAAATAGACATAGCATGCGAACGATATCGCGATCTGTTCATTTGGCCAAACAAGAAAAAACAAATGATGATTATGCAGTCCGTATAGTGTTGATGTGGCAACTGACTGTACAGGTCACATGACCATACAAGTGATATGGAAGTGAGTTGGTAGGTTGCTGACTAGGCATGAGAAATGACAGGTGGACGAGTCAGAGTGTGACATGTGGCACCACTGCAAGGGTGACATGTGGCACAGGCTGACGTGGTAAGATCCATACGAAACGTGACAACAAGATGATGTGGCAGGTACAATTGACGTTGACTAGGAAGACATGTGGGTAGACAGGTGGTCGAATGATATTTTTTATTCTTTATTCTTTTTCAAAACTTTCCACAATTATTGAAAAAGACAAAAAAATCAAATATACCCCAAAAAGAGGAAGGGAAAAGTATTTTTATTTTTGTTGACAACACAATGAGTCAACCTTGGACAAAGCACATCCTTTTATTTGTTCTTCAAGCTCTAGGATTCAATATGACCTTAGGAAGCTGTTCTCTCTACATAGAGCTATGTCCTCCTCCATTTGGTTATCCTTCCAAACATATGGAGAGTTCTCTTTGCCTCCTGCATCGGGAACTTATGTCAATGCCATGCTGCTTGACTCTCATCTTTTGTCGTGCTTTCGTCCAAGGGAAGTCTTACTAAACTTGAGTCGGCCCTTCTACAGTTTGTCTCTTGTCCTCATGTCTGACCACCTTGAAAGACCAATCAAGTCCTTGTTCAAAAATCAATGAAGTTCTATTCCCGATTGTCAAATATCCTCTTGTTTGTTCCCTGACGAGCCATCGAAGACCTCTGGGTAGTGAAGTCGTACACTCATATTACACTCCTACCCGAGTTTTGAATATTTCGAAGTTGTTTCTCAAGCTCTGAAGACCTCATCTCCAACCATAGGTCGTCATTGGCTTCTTGAATATAGATACTATACATGTATATCTTTCGATTTTTGAGATATAGATCTACTGTGTACTGCTCGTGAATACACTTTATATAGTTATATGACATGGATCTACAGTGTATTTGGTTTTCAGCCATGATTTTATTTCACCCCGAGCATGGGTATGCCTACCTCAGTGAGACAAATTGTTATTTTTGCATATGGCACCTCCTAAAATCTAGTCCCTGGTCTCACTCACATCATACAGTGGTGAAGATTTGTAATGTATTTCAGCCATTACATTCTCTTATGGCATCACACATTAGGGGGCATCTGATATAACCCTAAATTTCACCTGACATGCATACCTGGCATCAGGGCATCTAAATTGCTATCTTTACCAAGCCATTATTGAACATCTCTTCTAAAAACCATCATTTTGAAGGTGTATGCGCCTTGAACCATTATTTCCCACATACACACGCTTGCTAAGCCACTACAGCCCGCGTACACACACAAAATATCGTGAAATGTGGAAAATTGCATAGGATACTGGTTTCCGAGCCATTACTTAACCGTTTGAATGCCCATAGCTAGTCACCCCAACCGTTACTATCCCTTTTGTCCTATAAAAGAAGGGGTTGGGGTCCCATTGCAAGGGGGGAAGCACAAGAGCAAATAAACTCTACCCATTTTATCAATCCCCCTTTGCCCCAATTGCAAAGCCCTTACCATTTCCCTTAGAGAGAACTCAAGAGGAGAAGAAGATGTGGAAGCAGTTGGTGCACGGTGAAGAGGAGCCCAGGACCAAGTTCAAGGAGCAGTGTCGGTCTCATGTTGTAAGTGATTTTTTGTGAGATTAATATAAAGAAGTACTTTTTCTGTCCCGCCAAATGACATCTTAAACTTATATGATTTGTTTGCATTTCTTGTTTATGATGTCTAACCCACTAATCCATATGTAAAATGCATGCTTGTAGTTTCTTGTTTGTATTTTGATGAATGCAGGTTAGCCTTGGGAGGATATTTGCAGTAAGGAAACAACCAAGCGCAAAGGGATCGACATCGAACGCGGAGTTTAAGGTAGGCCTAACGGATCCCTCTCTCTTGTCTTTTATGTATGATTGTGGGGGTAATGTTGGGATAGTGATAAAAAGTAGGAGACTTTAGACGGTTAGCTCTGCCTACACTTTAGACCCTTTGTGTAGTCTGTAGAGGGGTTTTCCCGCTATAGTAGAATTGGCGACCGTACTGGGGAGGCCTCTAGGGTCTTTGGGGATATTTCTTTTTAGGTTCTTTGAATCAATTTATTAACTGTTTTCTGAGTTTCTATAAGCTTCTGTGTCTTTAAGGGATGCTAGTCTTCCATACCAGTACTCCCTGCCTGTGTTGGACTGTTATTCTTTCATTTGTTTTTGGATTTATAGAGGTGTATGCATCCTACAATGGGCCTGCACATGTGCATACATGCCCTGCCCTTGGACAACACACGTACATACGCTAGCTATTGAAGTGTCAGTAGTGTGTCTGTTGATAATTTTTTTGAAAAAAGAAGAGGTAGTCATCCTCTTCCCTATCAGGGGTCACACTCCTCAAGGGTTTTCTTGACCCGATAATGGTCTCTGTTATAGCAGTCTGTAGGCTAGGTCTAACTTCGGTTTAGCTTCTTTTGACCAAATATTTCTTGAGTTTTCCTTAAAATAGGGGTTTTAGACAAGTTGGTGAGTCTGCTTTGATCTTCTTGCTTGGTATGGTCAGTGACTCACTTTGATCTGTGTTTGGCCCTGAATTCATTTCTTGGTCCTGTCTTGTCGTCATTTTCCCCTTTTTTCGAAGTATGAAACAATAAAAAAAAATCTTTCATTTCTTTGTTTGGTAAAGTAGTTTAGGCTAGTTGTTTCATTTACCAAGGAAAAATAAAGTTTTCTTAAGTTCTTTACTGGAATGATTAGGACATTAAGTAGCTTGTAGTCGAGTGAAATCTTGTTTTAATTTTTTATTTTCAAAGATCTGAGAAAAATATTTACGAAAAGTTTGGTTAAAGAGTTTAAATTGGCAAATATTTACTTGTGAATAAAGAAGTACTTTTGTTTCCAGTATCATCTTATGCTCTTCTCTTTCGTCTCTTAAAGAACATCACTAGTTTCACTTTCATTCCTTTTGACTTAAGACAACCACTAAAATTAACGCCTAATTAAAAGTTACTAGACTTTGTGTTTGTAGAGTCCATCAATTTAGTCTAGGCTAGAGCCTTGATTTAGGATTGGAGAGGAAAATCTTCAAGGCTACAAAAAAAAACATAAGAGTCAGAGCTAGGGAGTGCTTGAAATTCCAGTAACCATGAAAGTTATCCGAGAACCCCCTCTAACATAGGGGCTAAACACGAGGTCACGTGAGGAAAGGTAGAGGCGATAACCCCTCCAAAGCTGGACCAAGCGTATTGGGGAACACATATAGAGGGCTTATCTTGGGATTTCGTTGATCTCATTTACCATGGAGCTTCGTGGGTCTCAAATCTATTTGAGGTCCTCAGTCATCTTCTAGAACACTTTCTTTAGATACCCTTGGTAGGTTTTGGGCTTGATACCCTGCTCATTGCGGTCCACCTGACTATCGACTATGCCTACCTGGTGACTGTTCACGCGCTAGCAACCTAGTTGCCTTTATCTTAGTGACTTACACATGTGACTGCGGGGGTATACCGTGGTACCTAGGGTAGACATTGGGCCACACTTTATAGATTATACATGGAGGGTTCTTCCGTATTCGAGTTTCACTTGTACCGGTAAGTTTCTCTAGTGTTGGATGGTGTAACTGTTCTTCCAACTAGCTAGTGATATGCTTGTCTTATCTCATAGGAGATTTTTCTAGTGTGTGCTAGTTTTCAAAACGATTATAGAAATACCTAGTGTGTCATTGATCTTATCACACAGTGGAGGATCAGGAGCTCTGTCGGTCGCGAAGGCTTTTGGGCCTACTGCTGGTTGAGCTTGAGCCACCCCCACCACCGCTAAGGCAAAAACTAGACCAACAAGGGTCTTTTGAGGCGATAGGGTTACACGAAATTGTGCCTGACTTCTCTCTAAGAGGAGAACATTTGATTCCAGAGGAACCAATCATTTATGACCTTGGAGTGGAAGCTCTTGGTCTATATAACCCTCCAATCACTGAACTATCAACACCCATCGTTGCCTAGGTTCAAACTTACGTGCGCCAGGTAGTGTCACAAGAAGCGATGGAAACAAATGTTGCTACTTCTTTAGGGAATACTCATATTCCCTCTATGGCTGTCACTACAGGGTTTGTTGTGCCTCTTAACCAACCGTCACCAGTCCAAACCACTATGGTCTCGACTGCCTCTACCTCGGGCAATGGTCTGATTCCGTCTATGGCGACAATCATTGCTCCGTTCACCCAAAGTGATACATTCCCTCTGTTCTCATATGGGATGCTTGGCTTCGGTACGAGCATTGTACTTTCCTACTCCACTCTACAGACTTTAGGTCTCAGGGTAGGGAGCACCAAATATCCTCTGCAAGGATCCATGGGGGGCACTTCATATTCCTATAAAGCTTTCCCTTATGGAAGGGGTCATATACCTCATTCATCCCCTTCGCTCGACGGTGCTCAACAACACTTCGTCGGGCCAAACATAAACCATACTTCATTTGGAGTAGGTAGTCAAGGACTTCCTTCTTATAACATATCAGTAGGTTCAACACCATTCTCTTTTTTTGGCGCATTTGGTAACAATGCTTTCTCGTTAGTTGCCATATTGCCGGGGGAAACCTTGGTTATGGACAACAAAATCCTATGCAGGGTACTATTCCTGCACAGGGGGAAAACTTAGGAATTCCTTCCTCACAAGGACCTTGGAATCCATGGCAGGGATCAGTTCACTTGTCATTGATGTCGACCAGGGGAAACCCCTTCCATAGCCAATGGAACCCTGGGCAAGACTCAACACCTATGCCCGTCAGATCGAGAGGGGGAAACCCTTCCCAAAATCCTTGGAATGCGATGCAAGCCCAACCCTTTTCATCCTATTATGAGATTCAGCTGATGATGTCTCAACAAATGCAGAATCCATACACTGGTCACGACCATGGTTATTACCAGAACCCTGGCCAAAAACCTAACTTTTCCTAGCAACCTGGTGCCAACCAAACTTTAGGCTCCTTTTTCCCTGGTTATAATCAACAACCCAAACTACCATTTCTGACAACACTACACTTGCCAGACTTGACAAGGTTAATAAACGACCACATCTGTCACAATATGCATTAGCCTCCTATGCTGACCAAGTTGCCTTCAAACATCCCAAAGTTCGAGGCTAATCCTAACGAAGATCCAGGCGATCATGTGACTACCTTTCATCTATGGTGCTCATCCAACTCTTTGAGAGATGACTCCATCCAGTTGTGATTGTTTCAACACACTCTCATCAAGATTGTTGTGAAATGGTACATTGAGATCGGCCACTCAAGATACTCTTCCTTTGGCGAATTGGAAATGGCTTTCTTAAACCATTTCCAATTACCCATGAGATACGATGCCAACATCGAATTGCTGGCCAATTTTTAGCAGAAAAAAGCGGACCATATCTTAGATAACATCTGAGAATGGAGACGCTGAAAGAGTTTGATAAAAGTGCCAGTCCCACCAGCATTCCTTCTTGAGTGGTTCCTTAAGTATTTGGTACCCCAGTTATCTAAAGACGTCGCAACCTCGGGGGTATTTTCAGAGGAAGAAGCGATAATGAGAGCCCAACAGGGATCTGGACCACATGCCGATGGTATTGTAGGTTCAACGCAAACGAATCTCGTTGATCAAATGTCAAATCAATTGCAACAATTGTTAATACAATAGACAATGACCAGATAGACCATTGGTTCAGCTTCTCCCCCTACTCAAACATCGGATGTACATAGTGTGCAATCGACAAACTTGAAGGCCACCCAAGAGCCTGACGGAAAGAAGAAACAATGAAATAAGGGTAAGGGGGATAAGAAACCTACCAATAATTATAGCAAGGGAAACAATGAAAAGAAGAAGTCGAAGTATCCCTATAATATTTTCAAGGAAGACCATCCAACTCACTAGTGCCCTCGGCTTGCAGAGGCTCAAAAGTTATTGGCACAACAACACCCTATTGTGTTTACGAATCCATTTCTGCATGGGAAAAATTTAGCTCAACCCTCTTCAAGCGCGGAAGGGGACAGTTAGGGACCCCCTCCATCTTCAAGTAATCCTTCATCTGCGAGTGTTTGCATGATGAAAAGTAGCATTGACAAAACTACTAGCACACGCGACTACGAAATTCCAAGCACCTCTGAGAAGAGTAAAGAATCCAAAAACCCACCTCTTCCTCTCCAGATAGAGAAGATGTTGGGTGAAACAATGAAACACATCGCCAAAGGTGCATTCAAGAAAGCTTCCCACAACCCAAATGCAAGGGCTGCCCAGAACTAATCTATGGTGGGGGATTTTTCACAAACCCCTTGTGTGATGTTTGCTTTGGAAGTCCTCCAGAGATGCCCTTCCCAGAGAAAGGCTCTATTACTTGACTTAGGATCTACTGAGACTTGTAATCCAGGAATGATCATGCTTGATATGATCGACTTAAAACCTCATCTTCCTTACCATGTAGTATTTCAGATAGTAGTGGCTTACAGCACGAAAAATTTTACTCGGAACATTTTTCACACGGTGGTTGATGAGGGTGCCTCAACATGCGTGATGTATTTAGCGTGTTGGAAGGCCATTGGCCAACCCATTTTTTCTCCGTCACCTACTCTTATCACTGCTTTTGACGGTCGTTCATTTCGACCACATGGAATCATCCTCTCTTTTCCTGTGTAGTTAGGAGGGAAGACTATGTGCGTCGAAGTTGAAGTGGTCGATGCGTCTCTCGACTACAATCTCTTGTTAGGAAGGAGTTGGACCTACACTATGCAAGCAGTGGTCGCGACAATTTTTTGGGTCTTGTTTTTTCCACACGAGGGTCGTATCGTGACCATTGATCAATTATCCTTCTCTTGTCCTGACCCTTCATCAGGGGTATCTATGGTCCCAATGATTGATAACCCTCAGCCCAACATAGTCAATGTAGGGGTTGGTTTGTGCCCACCTTTTATGGGTACCTTTGATTACCCACCTCTGACTGACAATGTCCATTTCATGTGAGTTGTCCCCGACCAACCTAGGGCCGAAATATTTCAAATCTTGTCATTTCACACAACTTACTTTAACGATCCGTGGACTCTTCCTTCCTCATCAGCCATGATGGAAGTGACAGGGTACCATGGCATGGACATGCCTTTTTCCACGGTGGAAGTTGCATACTCTATAGTTCAACAAGCTTCCACCGACCCTGATCTGACTCCCACATAGAAGTTGGATCCGATTCTCAAGCCTATATGGGCTCAAGGTCCCCTCACCGATATTGATTCTTTAGACTTAGTATTTCCCTCAGATGAAGCAATTATTGAGGCAATGACTAGTCCAGACAGACCCTGGGATGATCTTCATCACATATATTACTTCCTCCCAGAGTTAAGAAGAATTGAAGCAGGTGAATTCACTCTGACTATGACTGGAGATAAGGTTTGTCCTATCAACCCTTTGGCTACACACGTTGTTTACGCTGAAGCAAATATGGAAACCATTGCTCAAAAGATACCCATTGATATCTCCATAATCCCTGGCATCATGGAGAATTTCTTCGTCGGAGCGGACTTCTCCCTCGAGGAGATTCAAATCTACAAAGATTTATTTAAAGAATTCTGCGACGTGTTTTCTTGGTCTTATGAGGAAATTCCAGGCATAGATCCAAGAATCATCGAACACAAAATAATGACATATCTTGATGCTAAGACGGTCCGGTAGGAGCCTCATCTAGTCAATCCTAGGAAAGCAACAACTATTAAGGCTGAAGTAGAGAAACTACTCCAAGCTAGTTTCATCTACCTCGTCCAATTGACTCAATGGGTGTCAAATCCCATTCCAATCAACAAAAAATAGGGTATGATTCGCATATGTACGAACTTCCATGATTTTAACAAGGCCTATCCAAAAGACAATTTCCCCACACCATTTATTGACCAGATAGTCGATGAATCCACAGGTTGTTGAGCCTTTTCTTTCATGGATGATTTTTTGGGATACATTCAGATACAGATCAAGCCCGAAGACCAACACAAAACCACTTTCATCTATCAGTGGGGTACTTTCGCTTATCGAAAGATGCCTTTTGGTCTGAAAAATTCTAGAGCTACGTTTCAGCGAGCCATGCCTTTTTCTTTCCACGACCTAAAAAACATAGTCGAGTCTTATTTCAATGAATTAGCGTCATGATATCGCAAGAGAGATGATCATCCCGCACACCTCCGACTTATATTTGAGCGATGTCACTACTACCGTATCCGCTTGAATCCAAACAAATGCAGTTTTTGCATCACATCGGGTCGTCTGCTAGGTTTTATAGTTTTGACAACAGGGATCATGGTCAATCCTCTAAAGTTTGAGGTGATATTTCAGTTACCTCCCCCGTGCATAGTCCCTCATCTTCAAAGTCTACAGGGAAAAGTAAACTTTTTACAACGTTTCATCGCAAACCATGTCGAGATCACAAAGGGTTTTGTGCATTTACTAAAGAAGGACGTTCCTTTTCATTGGGACAAATCCTCTCAACACTCTTTCGAAGCATTGAAACACTCCCTCACATCTACCCCTCTGCTGTGACCACCCAATTATAATAAAGATTTCTTATTGTACTTGGCTGCTGTGGAGCCGATCATCGGTATGGTCTTGGTTCAAGAGGATGATTTTCTCTAAGAATATGTGATTTATTACCTGAGTTGAGGCTTGGTTGGACCGGAACTCAATTATTCCCACGTTGAAAAACTTGCGTTGGCACCACTTCATGTTGTCCAATGGTTCTATAATTACATCTTGTTTCACAAGACCACCGTCATTGCCATTGTGAATCCATTTCAATACATGTTGACATGACGTGTGATCGACAAAAAGATCAGTAGATGGATAATTATCCTCTATGAATTCGACTTGGATTTTGTTTCGGTGAAGTCCAAGAAGTCATTGGTCTTTGTAGAACTTATCTTGGAACTTCCGGTTGAATCA
Organism: Picea sitchensis; assembly: GCA_010110895.2. Taxonomy (NCBI): domain Eukaryota; kingdom Viridiplantae; phylum Streptophyta; class Pinopsida; order Pinales; family Pinaceae; genus Picea; species Picea sitchensis. The sequence goes on along the minus strand of SNQJ01S0013396.1, from coordinate 69,654 downwards.
AGAGATGTTATCCCTGAGGAGTCTCCTATCAAAGGAGACATGTTTTTGATTGCGTCTTCGGACCCCTGGTACGAAGATATACTAGTCTATATCCAAACTTTGAAGTGCCCTACCTCTACTTCTCATGATGAGCGTCTCCATATACGTCATCAGGTCAAAAACTATCTCATACTTGAGGACACTCTGTATCGTCGAGGTGTATATTGCATCCTTCACCGGTGTCTCACCCATGAAGAAGAAAAGATCATACTTAATGATTGCCACACTGGAGCATGTGGTAGTCATTTGTCTGGGTTGGAAACAACCCAAAATATTCTACGAGCCGGTTACTTTTGGCTGACATTAATCAAAGATTGTTTTGAATCGGTCAAGAAGTGCCACCTGTGTCAGATCTTATCTCGGAAGATGAGGGCACACCCCAATCCCTTGTTTCCCATTGTTAGCGATAATTCTTGTCATGGGCTCGAGAGCACCCAGGGTTGTAGATTGCACATGAAATGCTCAAGCGTAGCACAGGAGAATCCCTGTTTTTCCAGGTAGTAGGTCAAGCGAGCGGGAAAAATGTCGTCGGCAGCATCCAAGGTCTATTTTGCGAAGCAGATCGACGGTCGGTGGGTAATTGCAATCAGCCGAGTCACGCCAAGTATAGCGCAAAAGTTTTTAAAGAGGTGAACGGTCAGAATTCTCCGTGGAGAACTCGCGAAGTAACGAGGGCCGTTGATTGTGATCAGTTGATGTGTGGGTTCATTTATTGAACTCGGGGTTCGTGAGTTCAGAGGGCAGACCATATCCTTTGGTTGCGCGAGATCACGAGTCACGAGAGTTGTGGAAATGAAAAGAGCCATCGCTTCTCAGGATTTCGCAGAGGGAGAGTGCTAAGGTTTGACACTCCGACTCGCGAGGTCGTGAGTTGCGAGAGGCGCTAGCACTTAAGCCCTAGCCGATGGTTACATGTGGAGGGCGCCGACAGCAAAAAGAGCTATACAGTATCACCAAAAATGATCAAGACTGTCCATCCAGAGGGACACATGGTGCGCGATTAGGCTCCTCGCCTTTTCGCCCATCGCGACTTTGAAGCATAAGGACTAGCTCCTCCCAGTCGCGAGACACGAAGTGCCGAAGGCGTCCATGACCTGGGCCCACAGTATTGCCGAGAATATCAAGGCCATTGATCTAGAGGGTGCGTGGCGCCAGATTAAAGCCATCTCGGCGTTTCGCTCATCGCGATTTCAAGAAGCAAGGATTAACTCCTTCCGTTCGCGAACGCCGAAAGTGCTTTGGGGATAAGTGCGCGGTCACAACCCATGGTCACTTGTGAAGGAAAATATTGTTCAGGAAGGGCCGAAGGCGCCAAACTCAGATTCAAAGAGAGGAAGCACTACATTCTTCAGACACCGATTCGACGTGATTTAATTCCCGGTACCTGCTCGAAGTGAATGAAGAAGAGAGGGGGTGGTTGAAACCTCACCTCACTCATTAATTGCAGGGGATGGAGGGTCTGGCAAGCGGTCTACTCAAGGGGGTCCTGTGTGCCCATTTTTCCAGAGAAGCCATGCCCGAGTCCACGACTAGCCGAAGGAAGTCTGAACACGCTAGCTCGACACTTAATGGCTTAGCTACTCCCCTTGCTGGAGCCATGCTGAGTTAAGGTGGCGTCTGTCATGGGCACATGATTGTCTAGTCTGCATGCGCAGACTGTCAGAAGACATGCAGATGCAAAGTTTTTAATGCAGCGTCTCGATTTTGTTGTTGTTGTTGTTTTGAGTATATGTAGTCATTTTCACCATTTTTGTATCGATCGATTGTTGAGCAGAGCTCCCGGTTGTAAATTTTTAATGAAGCACTGTTATTCTAGTTATGCATGGACTTCTGAGACTTCTTGCCTTATGAATGCTAGTTTCTTTATATCTTTTTTATACTGTGTTAGAGCAACTCGGAATTGGAGGATCCAGTCGAGTTGTAGCTGTTATAGGATGATGTAGGTTGGATCACTGTAACAGTTACGTTGTCTCTAATCAGTTCTTGTGATTTCCCCAGCGCTGAGTGACTTGGAATTGGTGAATCCAGTCAAGTCCCCTTTCAGTTTCTTGAGACCCTGAACCAAGAGGATCTTGCATTCAGAGTCTTTCTTCTGAAAAATGTTGTAAGCCTGTTTCCCAAAGCCGTTTGTTCACCTTTATTACCAAGTCTTCCACCTGCTCATCTTTTAATCAACCCACTGGCTGAAGTTAGGTCAAGACCTCCTTGGTCCCATACATGCTAGACCCAGTCCCTGAGTTAGAATGATACTTCCTTGAGTCTTTACCTCCATTTGATCATCCT
>SNQJ01S0013396.1:52976-67322 GCA_010110895.2 Picea sitchensis | reverse complement strand
GCTTGTATTTTCAACAGCAGGATATTTTGAGCATGAATGCATAGCCCAACAGCAAGGCACTGAAGCTGTAGAATGAGTTCTTAGACCATCACAGGGACGACTCTATCCCCCATGGAGCCAAATGTTAGAGATAATTCTTTTCATGGGCTCGAGAGCACCCAGGGCTGTAGATTTCACATGAAATGCTCAAGCGCAGCACGGGAGAATCCCTATTCTTCCAGGTAGCAGGTCAAGCGAGCGGGAAAAATGTCGTCGGCAACATCCAAGGTATATTTTGCGAAGAAGATCGACGGTCAGTGGGTAATTGCAGTCAGCTGAGTCACGCCAAGTATAGCACATAAGTTTTTAAAGAGGTGAATAGTCAGAATTCTCCATGGAGAACTCGTGAAGTAACGAGGGTCGTTGATCGTGATCAGTTGATGCGTGGGTTCATTTCTTGAACTCGGGGTTCGTGAGTTCGGAGGGCAGACCATATCCTTTGGTTTCTCGAGATCGCGAGTCACGAGAGTTGTGGAAAGGAAAAGAGCCATCGCTTCTCGGGATTTCCCAGAGGGAGAGTGCTAAGGTTCGACACTCCGACTCGCGAGGTCGCGAGTTGCGAGAGGTGCTAGCACTTAAGCCCTAGCCGACGGTTACATGTGGAGGGCGCCGACAGCAAAAATAGCTATATAGTATCGCCAAAAATGATCAAGGACGTCCATCCAGAGGGACACGTGGTGCGCGATTAGGCTCCTCGCCTTTTCTCCCATCGCGACTTTGAAGCATAAGGACTAGCTCCTCCCAGCTGCGAGACATGAAGTACCGAAGGCGTCCATGACCCGGTCCCACAGTATTGCCGAGAAGATCAAGGTCGTCGATCCAGAGGGTGCGTGGCACCAGATTGAAGCCGTCTCAACGTTTCGCTCATCGCGATTTAAAGAAGTAAGGATTAACTCCTTCTGTTCGCGAACGCCGAAAGTGCTTTGGGGATAAGCGTGCGGTCACAGCCCATGGTCACTTGTGAAGGAAAAAGTTGTTCAGGAAGGGCCGAAGGCACCGAACTTAGATTCAAAGAGAGGAAGCACTACATTCTTCAGATGCCGATTCGACGTGATTTAATTCTCGGTACCTGCTCGGAGTGAATGAAGAAGAGAGGGGGTGGTTGAAACCTCGCCTCACTCATTAATTGTAGGGGATGGAGGGTCTGGAAAGTGGTCTACTCAAGGGGGTCCTGTGTGACCATTTTTCCAGAGAAGCCATGCCTGAGTCCACAACTAGCCAAAGGAAGTCTGAACACGCTAGCTCGGCACTTAATGGCTCAGCTACTCCCCTTGCTGGAGCCATGCTGAGTTAAGGTGGTGTCTGTCATGGGTGCACAATCATCCATTCTGCATGCGCAGACTGTCAGAAGACATGCAGACGCAAATTTTTTAATGCAGCGATCGATGGTTGAGCAGAGCTCCCGGTTGTAAAGTTTTAATGAAGCACTGTTATTCTAGTTATGCATGGACTTCTGAGACTTCTTGCCTTATGAATTCCAGTTTCTTTACATCTTTGTTATACTGTGTTAGAGCAGCTCAGAATTGGAGGATCCAGTCGAGTTGTAGCTGTTATAGGATGATATAGGTTGGATCACTGTAACAGTTACGTTGTCTCTAATCAGTTCTTGTGAATTCCCCAGCGTTGAGTGACTTGGAATTGGCGGATCTAGTCAAGTCCCCTTTCAGTTTCTTGAGACCCTGAACCAAGAGGATCTTGCATTCAGAGTCTTTCTTCTGCAAACTGTTGTAAGCCTGTTGCCAAAAGCCGTTTGTTCACCTTTCTTACCAAGTCTTCCACCTGCTCATCTTTTAATCAACCCACTGGCTGAAGTTTGGTCAAGACCTCCTTGGTCCCATACATGCTAGACCCAGTCCTTGAGTTAGAATGATACTTCCTTGAGTCTTTACCTCCATTTGATCATCCTTTTAAAACTATCGTGACATAAACTGATGGGTGTCAGGCTCTGCTCCTGCAAGCAATCCAGGAGTGACTTCTGATGCTAACACCCGTCATCACAGTTGGTCCCTTTACCAAGTAGGGGATTGATTATGCTACATGCAACCCTCCTTCCGCAAGGGGCACCGTTATATCATCGTAGCAGTAGAATACTTCACGAAGTGGGTCGAAGTTATGCCAACATTTAAATATGATGGCGAGACCACAACTCTCTTTTTGTTTAACCAGATAATAGCAAGGTTCGACATCCCGAGAGAGATTGTCACTGACCATAGCAATCAATTTTAGAACAAAATGATGTCTGAATTAACATCAAATATTGGGTTGAGGCAAGCACATTCATCACCCTACTACCCACAAGCGAATGGTCAGGTGGAAGCTATGAATAAATCCCTTAAGACTATCTTACAATGAACGATCAATTCGGCCAGGTCAAATTAGCATTTGTTGTTGTATTCAACATTATGGGCCTACCGAATGTTTGTTAAGACTGCAACTGATTTCTCACCCTTTAAACTCATTTACAGGATGGAAGCAGTCTTTCCTATAGAGTGCTAGATCCCCTATGTAAAGTTGGCAGTACAGTTATTTCTAGACACTTCATCGTTTGAAGAGCATTTATTATATCTTGAGAAACTCAATGAGCAGTGTGGGATGCAACCTTGGCTAATGAGGATCACAAAAAAAATTCAAGTGTCAGTATGATCAGTCTGTCTATCCTCAGATTTTCTCTGAAGGTGACCTTGTCTTAGTCTATGATTAAGATAAGGACCCCCTGGGGGCAGGCATGTTCAAGCCCATGTGGTTCAGACCTTTCATCGTGAAGGAGGTTCTAAATAAGGGAACTTGTCTTCTGGTGGAATTTGAGGGAAATGCTTTGGCGGAGCCTAGAAATGGGCTCTACCTCAAGAAGTATTACTCATAGGAGGTTCACCTCGGGTGACTTCTTGTACCATATGTATAGTCCTGTACTTTCTCTTTTTAGTTTTTCGTCTTTTTGGTTTTATGGATGTGTCATTTTTGAGGTCATATTTTTCACTATGGCAGATGTCAAGCGAAATAGAAGTGTTCGTTGGGTTTGTGGACAGCACTAGCTGGCACACTCGGAGGCCTGCTTTCGCAGCTTGGGTGATTTTCACACCTCAAGGCCAGTTTCTATCTTCAGGAGGTATCTGTTTAGGTGACACCATAAACAATGTCACCAAATACAACACAGTATTAGAGTTGCTTCGTGACACTTTGTCACATGGTATCTCTCACCTCCAGGTCTACTTAGATGCTCAGCTGGTTGTGTCTCAATTAAATGGGGTTTACTGCGTTTACGATCCTACACTACATCGACGGTTCCTTAGGGTACGTCTCTTAGAACGAAGTTTTGATTACATTACATATATCCATGTTCCTAGGAGATTGAATAAAATAACAGATACCCTAGCTAATCATGTACTAGATTGGCATATTGCACACATATAAGAAAAATAACACACACACACATGTAAATACATTTGTAAAATAGATGTTATCCATAAGACATAAAAAGATGAGAAATATCGATATATATAAAAAAAAATATCAGAGTACATGGGTGGGCGAAAGCGCCTAAAAAATATGTCCAGTCAGAGTCACAGGGCTTATGCCCTCAAAAATATACAAGAGGTTCTCTTGGCATGTAAGTAGTCTAGCTAAGGGCAGGGCCTGTTGGCCCTGCCGTAGTGAACAACAACGTTCGCCAAACGCCGAAAGAGCTAAACCCAGATCCGTGGCACCCCAACTACGTGAGGTTTCATTGACGATGGCATATCCTCGATATCTGCCATAGGGACTGTACAAGTGAGCGCGATAAGGTTCCACTCTACCTGTCTCAATACTCTCTCAGCCTCTCTGGCTGGAGCCCCCCCTGCTACTGCTTCTAGTCCAGCGGCTCCAGCTGGTCCTGCCTCTAGTCGAGGATGCCGCCTAGTCCTCGAGAAGTCTTCTGGATGCACTGGTCCCACATTTGTACATAACAGATATGTAAGTGTCAGATACTCTGGTATACAAAAAAATGATATATATAAAAAAAAAAACACAAAAATTTAATAACTTTGAAAAGAAAACTTACCCATCTCTCCTCGCTCCGCTCCAGGAGGTACAGGCATGTAAGGATCTCTGGAAAAGTTAATCTCGACATAGGGGTAGTCCTCTATTGCTAGAATCTGTCGTGACCACTAGTCAAAAAATTTGTCATCAAAGGCCTCAATGGTCCTCCCCCCACCCTGTCATGGCGACAATGCCGCCCATGTGCATAACGCCGGGAGAGTGCCCTCGTGCCCTCATATATTCTATTGAAGACTAAGGCTGGGTACCCCTCTCGAAGAAAATGGAGCACAAAATAGTCCCAAACCTGAAGTTACGGTGCTCCTGTATCTGACACTCTGTCTGCTGTCTCTTCATGCAATCTAGCATGGTGGTACTCCAGTCAATGGTGATAATGAGCAACCAACTTTCTATTTATAGACTTTTTGTCCCCTTTTTGTCATTTTTTTTGGACCCTTTTTCCATTTTTTTGTAGCTTTAAAATCATTTACTATGGTTCTTGAGTTTCTCAAGGGATGTTATGATAAGTGTTACTTTGGGTATTGGAAAGTTTTTGAGAGTTGGTTCAGTTTTAAAGGTCTTTTGGTAAAAAGTCATTTTTCCAACTTTGTGCATGTAAGATAGGATTCCACCTCCACTTGTTGCACCTCATTGTATTTTTCGCTTTTCCATATGATCGATCCCACCGAATTGTGACACCAAACCCTCACTTTTTCTATACAAGTGTCGCAATTTAGTGGTAGAGCCTACCTGTACATGGATGCCCTAGGTAGATCCTGGTTGCATTTTGGTGTCCATGCCGTCACTAATGACTATAGGCTCAGGAGTCCTTATTGGTTTTTCTTGATTACGAGTATGAGCCTCATTTGCATGATTCATTATCACTCTTGACCTCACCCTCGAGACTCCCAAAACACAACGAGTCTTCTTTTAAGCCCTTTTTAGACCCTCTAAATATGAAAAGATTGTCAAGCGATCTTGTTGCCATTCTCGCTAAACTGAAATTTGAAGGCACGTTTGTCTGACGATAGTTTACCCCTTTTTTGGTCCAGATGGTCAAAAGTACGAACAAAGGTATACTCTAGGAGCCTCAGTTCTCTAGAAGAGTACTCTCAAGTATAATTTTACCCCTTTTTCAGGCCTGAGGGACTAAATCTACGAAAAAGGAACCCCCACGGAGTCCGTAGTTAAGCTCTTTTTAGACTCCCTAAAATTAAAAAGATAGCTGAGTGACCTTGTTTCTTCACACTTGTTAAATTGGTCCAGAAGAATATCCCTTACAGAGTCCATAGTTAAGCTCTTTTCAGACTCCTTAAAAATGAAAAGATTGTCGAGTGATATTGTCTTTGTCACACTCGTTAAAATGATTTTGAATAGACGTTTGTTCGGTGCTAGTTTACCCCTTTTTCGAGCCGACTATACTACCTTCGTAAAAGGTACCCCAATGGAGTCTCCTTTTACATTTTTTCAGACTCTCTAAAAATGAAAAACTGTCGAGCTTACCTTCTCTGGGCTCGTTAAAATCACATCGAGGGAGGTTATCATTATGTCTTATTAATCGTGTTTGCATTCCTGCATCTTTGGCCTAATGCCGGCTCCATGTTGCTCTCAACTGAACCATCTAAATCATGCCTCATACGCAATCCTTGTAGCACTTTGCCTTTGCATCTTGACACCTTGACCCATGGGGGATTTTTCCCGAGTGTCCTTTTCCTGCATATGTCCCCTTTCTCTGAGCATCAATGTGTTCCTTATGCTTGGAACTAGTACGTCTACGACACTTGATCCTCCTTTTTAACGTAGCATTCTTTATTCTTTTTCAAAACTTTCCACAATTATTAAAAAAGACAAAAAAATCAAATATACCCCAAAAAGAGGAAGGGAAAAGTATTTTTCTTTTTGTTGACACCACAATGAGTCACCCTTGGACAAAGCACATCCTTCCATTTGTTTGTCAAGCTCTAGGATTCAATATGACCTTAGGAAGCTATTCCCGCTACATAGAGATGTGTCCTCCTCCATTTGCTTACCCTTCCAAACATATGGAGAGTTCGCTTTGCCTCCTGCATCGAGAACTTATGTCAATGCCATGCTGCTTGAGTCTCATCTTTTGTCGTTCTTTCATCCAAGGGAAGTCTTACTAAACTTGAGTCGAACCTTCTGTAGTTTATCTCTTTTCCTCATGCCCGACCACCCCGAAAGACCAATCAAGTCCTTGTTCAAAAATCAATGAAGTTCTATGCATGATCGTCAAATATCCTCTTGTCTATTCCCCGGTGTGCCATCTAAGACCTCTGGGTAGTGAAGTCGTACACTCATATTACACTCCTACCTGAGTTTTGAAGATTTTGAAGTTGATTCTCGAGCTCTGAAGACCTCATCTCCAGCCATCGGGCATCATTGGATTCTTGAATATAGATACTATACATGTATATCTTTCAATTTTTGACATGTAGATCCACTGTTTCCTGCTCGTAGCTACACTTTATATAGTTATATGACATGGATCTGCAATGTATTTGGTTGGCAGACATGATTTTATTTCATCCCGAGCATGGGTATGCCTGCCTCGGTGAGACAAATTGATATTTTTGCAGATGGCACCTCCTGAACTCCGGTCCCTGGGCTCACTCGCATTGTACAGTGGTGAATATTTTTAATGTATTTTGGCCATCAGATGCTCTTATGACCTCACACATTAGGGGGCATCTATTATAACCCTAAATATCACCTGACATGCATACCTGGCATCAGGCCATCTAACTTGCTATCTTTACCAAGCAATTATTGAAAAACTCTTCTAAAAACCATCATTTTGAAGGTGTATGCACCCTGAACCATTATTGCCCGCATACACATGCTTGCTAAGCCACTACAGCCCGTGTACACTCACAAAATATCACAAAATGTGGAAAATTGCATAGGATACTGGTTTTCGGGCCGTTACTTAACTTTTTGACTACCCATAGCCAGTCACCCCAACCGTTACTATCCCTTTTGGCCTATAAAAGAAGGGGTTGGGGTCCCATTGCAAGGGGGGAAGCATAAGAGAAAAGAAACTCTACGCATTTTATCAATCCCCCTTTGCCCCAATTGCAAATCCCTTACCATTTCCCTAAGAGAGAACTGAAGAGGAGAAGAAGACATGATAACAGTTGGTGCATGGTGAAGAGGAGCCCAGGACCAAGTTCAAGGAGCAGTGTCGGTCTCATGTTGTAATTGATTTTTTGTGAGATTAATATAAAGAAGTACTTTTTTCGGCCCGCCAAATGACGTCTTCAACTTATATGATTTGTTTTCATTTCTTGTTTATGGTGTCTAACCCACTAATCCATATGTAAAATGTAGTTTCTTGTTTGTCTTTCGATGAATGCAGGTCAGCCTTGGGAGGAGATTTGTAGTTAGGAAACAACCAAGTGCAAAGGGATCAACATCAGATGCGGAGTTTAAGGTAGGCCTATTGGATCCCTACCTCTTGTATTTTATGTATGATTGTGGGGTAATGTTGGGATAGTGATAAAAAGTATGATAATTTAGATGGTTAGCTCTGCCTACACTTTAGACCCTTTGTGTAGTCCGTAGAGGGGTTTTCCTACTATAGCAATTGGTTAGCAGTTTTGGAAAAACTTGTTTGGAGTCCACTAGGGTCAAGCCTGTGACCTCCAGTTCAGGAGACACTTTGGAAAGGCTGGGCTACTAGCTCGCCTACTATGTTACTTAACAACTATAGTGCAAAGGTTGTATTTAAGCTTCACACATTGCAATTTGGGCGGAGAAAAAGGGTTGGGGCCTAGCCCCAACCCTCGACGTAAAATTCCATATAACCTCACTGCATAAGACTCTACTCCATACAAGTTGGCGCATGGATAACCGTTGGGGTCTAGCCCCTGATCACGTTGGGATCACATATGACTCTACCTATAGGGTTTGATGCAGAGGTTTAGGAGTTATCCCCAGTCATCCAGGCTAGCCCATCGATCAAGGGTGTAACCACATGCTTGCGACCAAGGGCTATTCTGGCAGGGGAGGCACGTGGAGATAAGGTGAGGGCCATATGGCTACCAATGCGACCAAGGGACCAACGAATAAAGGGCTAGCATACCAAACAATCAGCGCTTGGCCACATGGAGGCACCAAGGTGACTAGGAGCCCGAGAAAAAGGGGTTGCACCCTTAATTTATGCCAAAAAGTGAGCTTTTAACATTATGGTATGATTTTTGATTGATTTTAAGCTTGTTTGAGGGAATTTTGGTCATTTTTGGAGGATCTTGGGCCCTTTTTGAGGCCAGATCTTAGGGAGAAGTTGGGAGGTTGTTACCCACTTCTAGTCTATATAAACCAGAGGTTCTTGGAGCCATGAAAGGAGGTTCAGAACATGAAAATGTTGAAGGATTGTTGAGCCAAATCCATTTTTATAGGGAATCCATTGAGGATAACACCTTTGCGGGCCATTTCTGGGAGCTCTGGTCATCCGTTTTCAGTGCCGTCAGTTTTTTTGGGTTCTTGAGATCTAGTAGAACATGACTAGATCAATTTGTAATTATTTTAGCATTGTTATGATGTACTTTTAAATCTTTGAATAGAAATAAGAAAGCTTCACCCACTCAGACAAAGGCCCAAAGACATAGGCGAGATTGTCGAACTCCGTTATCAACTTCTCTTGTTATGGTTTGTTGTTCTTCATGCTTATGTTCAGATATGTATATTTCTTTATGGATGTCATGTTTCATCTATAATTCTTCCTCTTTCATCAGTTTCCTAAATGGTAAAATAACTCATTCTTTAATAACTCAACCATTTCCGTTTAAAAGATCTTTTCGGATCAAGTGGTATCAGAGCTAGTTGAGGATTGGTTTTTGAGTTTTCATGATTACCAGGGAAAGGATGAATCATGGTGAAAGTGATATTGTTTAAGAGAATCTAGAGATTGGATTGAGAAAGAGAATTTCTCAAAGTGAAAAGATGGCATCAGAAGAGGGACTTTCTCATGATGAGAAAGAGTTTTGAAATACTTTCTTCGCCATGTTGGAGATGAAGAAGGTTTTGTATGAGGATTACGCGGAATGGAAGAGACCAAATTTAGGTGAATATTCAAAGGTAAAAAGTGAAGAAGGAGAGGATCCTCCTCAAATTCCTCCTTCACCTCCTTATTCTCCATCAACTTCTTCTTCTTCTTCAAGTTCAAGTTCTAAATCCACTGCAAGAAAACATTCCCATAAACATAAAAATGAAATGCATTTACTTTAGCTTGATGTGAAATTTGAATTACCCATGTATGATGGTGAAGTCAATGTATAGAGACTTGATAATTGGGTCAGACAGATGGAGGTTAGTTGTAGTGTGCAACAAATAAAAGATGAGGCCACTCAAATCAAATTGGCACCGCTTCGACTTACAGGCACAACACTCATCTGGTGGCAAAGAAAGTTGCAAAATGGCATGCAACAAGTGGGTAATGTATTTCCATCATGGCAAGTTTTTGTTTCTGCACTTAGAAAGAAATTTTATCCTTTGGGTTATAAAGAGAAATCTTTAATTGAATGGCAAGGTCTTAAACTAAGAAAAGGACAAACAGTGCAAGAATACACAGATGGTTTTCGTAAGATGGCATTGATGTTAGGTATTCCTTTACATACACAAGAAACTCTTATGAATTATATAATAGGTTTACCTGTACATATTTGTAACACTGTATTTATGTTTGGACCTACTAATCTTGATGAGGTTTCTATTCAAGCAACGTACATTGAGGTAGGGAAAACAAGAGTTGGTGTATCAGGGGAATCGTCTTCGAGGAAAGAGGACAAAATAAAGTGGAATGGAAAGAAGGAAAATTCAGTGGTAAGAAAGGAAGAGAAGCCCTCTTGCAAGCATTGCAAGAAAAAAGGGCATGATGAGGACCATTGATGGAAATTGCATCCTGAGAAGAGACTGAAGTGGTTCAAAGAAAGGAAAGGGAGGAAAACAGTTGCAACAACAACACGACCAACAAACTTGGGATCAGATTCAGGTGATCAATCTAAAGTCTCATTAGTTGGTTTGGCAGGTAAAATTGGTGATGGATTTGATTCTAGAAGTAAATTGTTTCACTTAAGGGTCATTATGAGGCACACTAAGGTCAACACATTGATAGATAGCGGATCTCAATCTAACTTGATTTCAAAGGAAGTGGTTAAACAATTTGGATTAAACACTCAAATGCATCATAAGACTTACTCACTTAAATGGATAAGAAACAATCATAAATTTCACATAACAAAGCAATGCACATTAAAATTTTCAATTTCATCTAGGTTTGTGGATGAGGTAACATGTGATGTAGTGCCACTAGATGAATGTGGAATGGTCTTAGGAAGTCCTTATTTGTATGATCACAAAGCAATCTTCTACAGGGAAAATAATCAATATCACTTAACCAAAGAAGGCAAAGAATATGTTGTACATGCCAATCAGTTTAAAGCAAATGAATCTCTTCAAACAATGGAACAATTAAGAAAGGAAGCTCATGCAAGGAACACACCATGGATGATTTTAGGGGCTAAATTTTCCTCATGGGCTAATTTTCCATGGTTTTTCCCAAAACAATATTCGCTATTCTAAAAATGATTCACCCAAATTCTATAGGATCAAATTATTTTACTTTAAAAATCGCCAAAATTTTATACAAACTATATAAAATCCTTAGAAATTTGAATATTTTTGCAAAAATATTGCCAAACATTTTATAGTTTGCATATGAAGGATTAGTAATATTTGCCAAGGTTTCTGCATTTTAAAATAAATCTCCATCCTTAAAATCATCCCTGCAACACACCTATAATTGTTTCAAATCAAGTAATTGATCTTAAGCAAGAATAGGAGATGATTGTCAAATGGAAGATCAATCACACTTTGCTTCAAGATAAGCTAATGCCATGCAAGTATTACAAACATATTAGCTCATTTGCAGTCATATTTTTGATGTTATCATTATTAATGTTTTCAACATGGATGATAGTGGATTCAGTAAGATGTGACAGAGTATAAGTGGCTAACAATATGTTGTCAATTATCATGGTTGTTTTATAGCTGATCTTGATGAGACAGGTGCACAGGACATAGTTTAAAGACATAGAACAAGTGGGGTGGCCTATCCCACACTTGATGAATGTTTAGTAACCTTTTGGAGGACCAAAAGGTCTCTAGTGGGGAGGTGTGATCCAGAATTGGATCTAGCGACCAAAATGGGTCTAGGAAGGCATAAAAAACAAAGTGATCAGAATGGATTCAAAATGGACGTGTGCATAGGCCTCGTCGATATGAACCCAACGAAACTTGAATGGGATCAAACGAACATCGTATGCGAACGAGATCGCTATTTATTCATTTGGCCAAACAAGAAAAAAATGATGATTGTGCAGTCTGTACAATCCGCACAATGCTGACGTGGAAGCTGACTATACAGGGCATACATGTGACATTGAAGTGAGTTGGTAGGTTGCTGACTGGGCATGACATATGACATGTGGATGAGTTAGAGTGTGACACGTGGCACCACTGCAAGGGTGACAAGTGGCAAGATCCATACAACACATGGCAACGAGTTGATGTGGAAGGTATAGTTGACGCTGCATGGAAAACATGTGGGTAGACATATGGTCGAATGATATTTTGACACATGGCACACTTTTGGGTGAATGAAATGGTGCCACATGGACTAGTCATGGGCTACCATGTGGAACACATCCATTGGTTAATAGTTTTGGAAAAACTTATTTAGAGTCCACCGGGGTCGAACCCATGACCTCCGGTCTAGGCGACACTTTGGCAAGGCTGGGATACCAGCCCACCTACTATGTTACTTTAAAACTATAACACAAAGGTTGTATTTAAGCTTCACACATTGCAATTTGGGCGGAGAAAAAGGGTTGGGGCCTAGTCCCAACCCTCGACGTAAACTTCCACATAACCTCGCCAAATAAGACCCTACTCCATACATGTTGGCAGGTGGATAACCATTGGGGTCTATCCCTCGATCACCTTGGGATTGCATATGACTCTACCTACAGGGTTTGGTGCAGAGGTTTAGGGGTTACCCTTGGTCGGTCGAGCTAGCTCGTGTTGAGGACAAGATATGAATTGATCTTACTCAAGCATTTTCAGACTTTACTTGGCTAAATTAAAGTAGACGGTAATATCACCCTATGTTTATAGCCAACAAAAATATATATCCTAACTCACAAGTATTAATTACAAGTGCTTAGGCTAGTCTTTTATCAACAAAAAGCTTGCTGGAAATTCACATTTTATGTATTTTTCTGAAAATATTAGTTGCTGAAATAAATGTAAGAATAGAAGAAAATACAACAAGATCATAATCAATATAGATGAGACATAAAGCAATTCCTTATTTCATTCCAATTCATCAAAGATTCATTGTTTTTACAATACTTCACACAGAAATCTTGGATCAAAGTCAAACTTAGAAATCCCCGATGGAACATACAAAAGGACCTCTAACAAAAAACCAAAAATGAACTCTAAAAGATGGATCAACTTGTCACAAATTGCTGCCCACTTGACTCTGCACAATATCCTTTATTAGTCATGAAAGTTAATTCACAAACATACAAGTCTACATAGACTATCAAAGATAGATCAACACCTCTGAAGAACAAGTGTCTGAATGATTTGATTCATCCCTTAATATTGTTGTCTATAATAAAACCCTGCTATCAAAAAAACGAATTAGGCTATGATGAGTATATGAATGAATAAAAACTAAACTATCTCAACATAAACTCAAAAAGCAAACCTTAKCATGATTTGTGCTTCTATCCTCCTCTTGTTCCTCCCCTTAGTTCARCTTTTAACAATTTAGAATTGGTTAGAGTAGTTGAACTAAATTATTAGTTAAACTAACATAAGGCCTTAACTAACTTTAGTTAAGGAGGGGGGAAAAAGTAATAATCATAATAGGGTCATAATTAAATAATAACTAATAGGTGGGACCCCCTTGTGACTCCTTTAGTGATAACAATCATCACATCATAACATAACCCATTTGTTAAGCAAACACACCCCTTGCGCCTCCCTTCAAAACATTTTTTCCTTTGACAATTTTAGCTCATAAATTTGAAAATATTTCAAACTAATACTCATATATCAAAATAAAACATGCTGTCCAAAATCCATGGAGTCCACTGTCATAAAACAATAAATAACATAAAATTTAAAATCCATATTTTCCAGTCTGTGAAGAAACCTTTCCTTGGTTACTGCTGGCACCTCTTGATTTCCCTGAAATTTCCTTGAGATGGGAAGATCCTTTAGGCTTTATCTCAATAATCACATGGGAATAATCATCCCTCAAATGCATCCGTGAAGACATAGATTTTTCAGTGTCATCGGAGGTTGAGAAAGCGGAAACAAAAACTTTTCCTTTATCAGATGCACGATGGGATTCAATCTTCAATATCTTGCTATCATGGGAGGATTTCATTGGTGAGTGGTTAAGGGAAGCTTTGGAAATGGGTTTAAAATGTGGGGGAGCAGACACGGTTAAGTTTGGCCAACCATGATGTTGGGAGACTATCGGTTGAACAATCTTCTGCCACCCATCGGTTTCCAGGACTTCAGGCTGTAAATAGACATGAGGAGGCACAGGTATACTGGGGGATTGAGTGGCTTGGAAGGGACGCCTTTCAGGCCTCGGTTGGACTATTCCATGTCCAATCCAATTAAAGAACCTAGCATGGAACAATTGGCCAAGCTCTTCAAAATCAACATCAAAATGTATTGAGAACCTAGGCCTTTTTGGGCCTCAGTTCCAGTTACCTCTACCTTTGTTTCCTTGACAATGGCTTCCCCGACTAAAAAAACTCATCCTTCATATGTTAACAATTAGCAAATAGTATTTTAAATAATGATGCATGGAAACTCCTTAAAAATAAGAAATAAATTTGGCTTAGAATGTATCAGGCTCATGCAATCCAATCCATACAAATTGTTCTAATGTTAATCAATGAGTAGGGGGGTGGAAAAAATGTTTACGGATACATGAGGGGTTTGTAATTAGTGAAAATATGATATAATGAAAGGGAAGAGATATGTTCACTTCTCAATGATAACAACAATAAACTGTAAGTAAACCAATAAACCTCACTGGAATCCACACATAATTTTTCCACTTCTATCCAATCTAACACATAAATTTTCTTAGTTGTGACCAATTTCAGAACAGGGGGTGAAACAAAATGAATATGGGATATGTGAGGGGTTTATAATTAGCTAAAAAAGAGATAATGAGGGGGG
>SNQJ01S0013396.1:41068-51292 GCA_010110895.2 Picea sitchensis | reverse complement strand
CATCATATCAATGACAACTCATTGATCCATCTTCATCTATGCATTCTCATCAAGGAAAATACATATTATATTACATCAATCATCAATCAATCAATCCTTTGACATCAATCAATCACTTGACATCAAGCAATCAAACCATTGGCATCAATAACAACATGATCCAATAATAACAGTCAACAACAACACTCAATCCGTAACCATTAACATCCACCATTTCCATAAATTTCCCCAATCCACATCTGTGTTTGAAAGTAGTGTTTCCAAATAATAATAATGAAGTCTCTACTTCTGTTAATAGAGCCAATCGAGATCTGTAATGATATCCATTCCCATACATATATATGCAGTAGAAAGACCAAAATGATCAAGACCTCACATATCACGCCTGAAAGGCAATTGACTATAGCCAACAGTCATTATTTAGACACATGCTATGCAGGAGTAAGTTTCTGAAACCCTGTAACAATGCCACTGTGAAACACATATCTCAGTGCGACTTAAAACTGAGCCAAACATCCCACACAAATGTCATCAACAATGATCAATTTGAAAAAAGATAAACACACTTATAATTTGGGAGTATCACCGAGCATACAAACAAGCCATCCATATTATACGTGGTGCACAAATGAGAGGATTCCACCATAACCACACAACAATATATAACCATGATATAACTCAAAAACTTCTTATGGGTCATTTACTAAGTCGCTTGTTAGTGACTAGGCTGCACATATTCAAGTGTATTCTACTAATGACAAAAGATGCAGTAAACATATCCAATCCAATCTTCTAATTCTCAAAACCTCATCTACAAGACGTGGCATATTTCACCAAACCCCTATGACTAAAAAACCGAAGCAAATAACCAACACGCCTATCATCAAAAATGGTCAATTTGCAATCAATAACGCTGTTAAAACTTAGTGGATATCCCTGAGCATGAAAACAAGTTATCCATGTTATGCATGGTGTGAAACTGAGAAAACTTCATGGTGCAACAATCCTACTAATCACTCAACAACATATGACCACGATATAACTCAATAAATCATGCCAAGCTATTAATTTAGCCAATCGTGATTGACCAAGATGTGCGTACTCAGGTTTATTCAATCGACAACAGAAGATGCAATAGATATACCTAGTCCAATAATTTACTTTGCAAAACACCCTATACAAAACAAGACCTGTGTGAGAAACCCCAATATTCATAACCAATGCCAACCATCAACCGAAACATCAAAAGTGTGAATAATAGTGACTATATATCAACTAAAAAATGCCACTGTGGTAGAGGAACAACCAACCGAACAAGCCATGGTAGATATGCATAAAAATACATCTAATTGACACAGGGTAGAGGCTCTTCCATTAAAATCACTGAGTTACTTAGCATAAGGTGGGTGACTATGACGTTAAAAGGAAAATAACAATGCAAGGTTTATGCTAATGTCACAAAGGTAGTGACGGGAAGCCATACGAACATGATGGCTATACGACCCATGGGTGAGCTCGTACTCAGGGTAATATACCAAACTAATTGGAAACCACTTGACAGGTGCGGCAATTTCCTATGCAACCCCAACCTGGAGGGTTAAGGGTTTGCACAGTAACCTTCACAGAAGGAATGAAACTAAATTCAGTGAGACTTCGAGGCCAAAGGTGTATGCACAAGGGGTTGTAGTGCTTGTGGACGGGAGATAGTCCCTTGGCAAGGATGAAACAAGAAAACATGGCTCTTAATTAAACCCAATAATCGTGAAGACAATCATACAGCCAAAAACCCTTCAACCAACACGCAGTGGTAATAAGAAACCATCATCTAGGATGACTAACAATCCAACGAACTTAACTGATAAAATCCGAACCATCTATTTTCCATTTAAATCCAAAATTACCCATAGTTGCAGCACTCAGGAGAAACACAAACCTACACAACTGAGCCGAAATCATTTCATAACTAGAGTGAAGTCAAGAATGGCCAAAAGAGACACATCTGTTAATCAAAATCCTTAAGACGAGGGGTGGCCGAGTGGTTTCACCCTGCTAAAAGTCCAGAGCGTGAACACAACAACAAGATCAAACAATAGTCCGACTAGGGTGGCGGCCAACTGGAAGGGTAAAGGCAACGTGAAATAAATGCACGTCGCCTCCACCCTCATCTCATTTACTCCATAGTACATGCCAATGATCCTTCCATTAACACCATTAATCAACCAGTGCATCGATAATATCAACACATTTAAACCATAGCATAATCCAAGTCCACATAATAATTCAACCATTTGCAATCACCTTGCTAAATGCGCCACCTATGTTCACATTTCCGATATAACTCAAATAAATCGGTTGACCACTACACAATCTAAACGATCATGTATAGAATCATCATCAAATAGCATGATCAACATAAACCCGAAACATAACATAATCACCATAAAAAAGGAAATCCATCACTTCCATGAGCCACCAACGTTATAACATATGTATATCAGCCATTAAGCAACGAATAACCAATGCATTATCACCTTGCCAAATGCACTACCAAAATTTCCACCATATGCATATAAAATGTAACTTAACAATATTTCATAGCCATTTCTTTGTTATCTAGGACATAACCACTATCAAAAAGTATTTTCATGCATATAGTATTTCAGAGCTAGGTCTCTTTTGCATTAGATATAGTATTTCTCTTTTCCTCAAAATGCCTTTCTGCAATTGTCACTGACATTTTTGTTGTACAGGTGCGAGAAGAATAAATACCAGGTTGTAGTATCATGAGGGAACACCATCTCAAAAATTAACTGATATCAATGACAACCATATTCTGATCAAACATGTAAAACTTTGTAGCACATCATCATAACATCGAAAAATGAATAGACCTGATTTTCAAAAGTTCAAGGGGGTCCCATATACTAGCATTATTTAGTCTTATATAATAATAATCTTAGCAACACTTTGCGGGTGAATTTACGTTGACATTTTCAATCATCAACAAACTGGAGACTCCATAGGGAAATTTGTTTTTAATAGATTATAACTCAGAACTCATGGTTTCGCATACCAAGAATAGTAATCTCAAGAAGACATGACTCGAATGATTATGCAACAGGGGGAAGTGAGTGGATTTAATGGAAAGATGACCGAGAATTTGGGAATAACACATGAAAAGTGTTAAGTATGAGGGGTTTTACCACTGTATGCATAATTATTTAATTGGAATAATCTCTCAACTTGAAAGAGTAAGCTTATGGTTTTTGTCTTAAGATCTTGATGGATGAAGAAATGGAAAGAAGCGGGAAACAACCAATTCCTTGTAAGACAACAACGAAAATATGTAACAAATTCAAGGGCCCTTCAGCAGAGATATCATAGCAGATGTGCAAGCTTGATTGTTATTGACTAACAATGATTTGCAGGAGTGTCACTGTGTCATAATTGTTCCAACAATATAACCTGAACAAATACTAAAAGATGATAAAGACAAAATTTGCAACATAAGTAATAATGCATAAATTACAACAGCAGCAGTAAAAGACAGAAATAAAACGCAGCAAGAAAAAAAATAACTCAGAAGCAGAAACCAAAGTGTTGTAAAGCAGAAAAAGAAGCACAAAATTTGTAAAAAAAAACTAAGCTATTAGTATACAGAAGATCCAATCAGCAAAGAAAACTTTTCATGTTGTTCCCTCACAATATTTCAAACGAGGGCTGCTAATGGTGTGGGAAAACCATTGTCTCTGCAATTCCTTTAAAATTTCTGAGTTAGTGTCTAAGACAAAAGTAATCCAGAAATGGCCCAACACTTGAAATCCTGATGTAGCTATCATCCCTTTGACGGATACGATTAAATCATCAATATAATCATGGAGACTGACCAATTTATAGAAAGTTGTGTGTATAAGCCTTCTCAAGGCAATACTTGTATCAAATAAGCCAGAGGGCAGGCAATTGTAAGACATAGTATTGCGATTAGTAGTGAAAATGTTTTTGTGATAATTTTCCCCTTCTACCTTGATTTTATTGTAACCAAACAAACTGTCAAGTAAGGGATCCAAGTGTAACTCTACAACCTGCTGCAGAAACATTTTCATATTGAGAGGAGGGAAAAGATTTCTTATAATTGCTTGCCTGAAAGTTCGAAGACTAATGCAGGTTCTGAAATTATCAGGGGTCTTCGAAGCAGGTTCCCAATTGGAAACTCCTTCAGGGTGGACAAAAGAAAACATTTGAGTTCTTAAGGAATTCCTCAACTCCCTTCGAAAGGTTTCTTCCAGTGTAGAGTTCACAAGTCTTTGTTTTTGCCTGGTTGTTTTCATAATATGTTGAACAATACCTAGATCAAAACCATGAAGATTCGCATTAAACCAAGCAAAACCCTTTTGAAATCCACTAAGTAATTCAACAGATTTCATTTCTTCTTTATCAGAACCCTGGATATTTATTTTAATGTTCATTGAAGATCCAGGTGTCCTAATGTTCATGGATATGGCTTCAACCACCTTCAGTTGTGACTCCTCTTCCTTTTCTTTATCAGCTCCAACACTCAATGAAAATGAAATCTCAAGAGGAATCAAACCCTCAGGAATCTTATTATTTTTCATGGATATAATTTCCTCGAGCTTAAGAGGTTCATCTTTGATGATCATGTAAATGCTCTCATCCTCAGGGAGGGCCTCCCAAGATCCTACATGGCCAAGAATATACAGATGATATATCAGTTGAAAAGCACAATCAAGGCCGTGAGGCGAAATTTGTTGATTAGGGAAGGCTACAAAGACAACTAATCGATCAACCATGGAATTCAATTCCTTCTTTGCATGAGTGATGTTGAAAGATAGTAGGTTCAAGACAAGTGTCCAAATAGTTTGGGAGTATTCTTCTATCATGTCATTTCTAGGAGAGCATATTTTTCATATCATGTTCACAACAAGCTCAAAACTTCCAAAAACCGAAAGGTGACCACAACCGATATTAAGGGCATTCTCAATGCCTAATAATAAAGATTTGAAATCAACGACATTTTTCGAACAAGGAAACTCTAACCTATAGGACAGATTATGAATTTTCCCTGTAGGAGAAACCAAGTTAATTCCATCCCCATTTCCTTCACTAGAGCATGAACCATCAAAATACATATGCCATAAATCCTTATCTAAATTGGTTCTTTCCAAAGGAATATTATCCTCTTCAACAAATATGGAATATACTCCTAGATCTTCTTCGACATGGTTTATGTTGGATTGCAGAACATTCTCTATGTAGGGTGAAACCCTTCCCTCTCTAAGAACTATGATATTCTTACCATTACGAGGAATGAATAAGTGTGTCCCATCAAGCGAGAGGTATCCACCCATTAGGGATTTCCAATCTCTTCCCAATATAATTAAATAATTTCTCACAGGCATGCCAATCACCTGAATGTTAAGGGTTGTCCTTATCTCAGAATGAGCGCATAAAACCAAGGTTACATCCTTAATCTCACCTATGGTCTTTTGTTGCATACTATTATAGGAAAGCATGCTTCTGGAATTTTCTTTTGTACAAGATAAGCCTAGCTCTTCCATAATAATCTTCGACATGACACTTGGGCCTGAACCACCATCAATGAGGCAACAATGGGTGATTTTATCCATGATCTTTACAGAAATATAAAAAGGGGGATTTTTTACAGGGTATATGAAGTTATGTACACCTACTTTATTTACAGAAGAATCCTCTTCGCTTACCTCTTCAAAAAGATTGGATACAACATAAGCTTTTCCTTCCATGAATTGTTTCAGATGCATTTGTTGTTTAGGAATGACAACCATGTCTAGGAGGGTTTCATCTGCCTTGATGTTGGCCAATTGATTCAAGATATTGTATTTGGAAGAGGGGGGTAGAGGAGTGATCCCTTGACTCTCAGGAAATTTAGGAACTTGGGGCGTAGTAGTGGTTGAAGATGAACTCAGGTTATAAGAACTGCGAGGAGGTTCAAATTTTCCTTTTGGGGCATATGCTTTGTTCCTAGTATTGATGACCATGACGTCTTCTAGCTTGGAAAAATCTAGGACAACGATAGTAGCTTCTGGTATTTTACCAAATATCTTGTCTATGGCACTCTTCCTTACCTCACATTTGATTTCTTCATGGTGTTCCTCGCAAAAGTTACACCAACTCCGAGGTAGGATAGCCTTTGGCTAGAAATTATTTTCAACCATACCTCTAAAAGAAGGAACATAAGAGGATGAAGGTCCAGGGGTGAGTGGGTTGAAAGTACCTTTCTGTTCAAAAGCTATCATACAGTTGTTCATATCTTGTACTAGTTGTAAGAGAGAAGACATATCTGTCTGTCTAACTGATTCTCCCTGGGGTAGACCAGTTCATTCAATTTGTTCCTCATACCCTGAGAACGTGTGTAGAGAGGAATCGAGATTATCAATGGCCTTTTCTTGAATCCTATGACGGTAAGGAGAAGGAAATGAATTGTAGTAATGCATGAAGGTGGCTTGGTTCTGAGGGAAGATAAGTTCAGGGATTTGATTATACAACTTGGTGAAACGCAGGTTGAAGGACCTGATGGTCTCGCCATTTTTGTAAGTGACATTGTTGTACTCACTTAACTTCTCAACAGGGATTTTGGATTGCCTGTAAGTGGATCAGAACCAATAAATCATCTCCTCCCAAGTAAACAAGATCTTAGGAGGAAGGTCAAAGAAATCGACCGCAGCCTTTCCTTCCAAGGAATTAACAAACAAGTGCATACAAGTGTCATTGTCGTTAGCCCCTATGTTATGACAAGCATTAGAAAATGCCACTAGGTGTTCATTGGTACTGACAGTGTTATTTCCTGAAAACCTAGGAAAATTCTCTTTAAACTTTGGAAGCGGGTGAGTAGTAGGTGCTAGGTTAAGAGGATAGGATACATGCCATGGTGTGGTCATGGAATCTTCTTCAAAATGAAAAAGACCATAACTTTTAAGCAATTTGGCGGGGTTTGTAGTAGATTGGACATGGATATGGTGGCTGTACAAGCTACCAATCACTGATGACTATGAAGATTGGGAAGACAGAGCACCTCCAATGCCACCAAATCCACCACTAGATGCCATCTTGTGGATGATAGATGAGGGAAAGAAAGATGAGATGGATGAATCAGATAAAGTTCTCCTTAGAGGACTTTGTTGGGCAGATAACACAACGTTTCTTCTTTCTATTTCAGCAATAGGGTTTATTTCAAGTGACAAGCCTCATCTTCTTCTAGAAGAACGAGAATCTAAGGACATGAAAGAAAGGCCAAAACTAAAGGAACAAAAAGGTTACTGCAGATTTCTAGGCTACCTACGTCTAGATTCCAATTATTCTTGAGCACTAATATCTCTTTCAATTTCTGCCCAAGAATGGTTAATCTGGACATCGGTCCTAGCAATGTCTAAAATAGTATGAAACAGGTTAGAAGCAATGTTGGTCTGGTCTTGGAGACTGGGCTCAAGATTGGGATGTCTTGCAACATGAACAATCATGAATAGAAAAAAAGTCAAAGAATCGAAACCTAAAAGAAAGATGTATCGATGAAAAATCGAGTATAAAATTTAACCAGAGAGATATTGAAGATCTCCCTAGTATGGTCACCAAATAAATGTTGAGGACAAGATATGAATTGATCTTACTCAAGAATTTTTAGACTTTACTTGGCTAAAGTAAAGTAGACGGGAATATCACCCTATGCTTATAGCCAACAAAAATTTATATCCTAACTCACAAGTATTAATTACAAGTGCTTAGGCTAGTCTTTTATCAACAAAAAGCTTGTTGGAAATTCACATTTTATGTATTTTTCTAAAAATATCAGTTGTTGAAATAAATGTAAGAATAGAAGAAAAGACATGAAGATCATAATCAATATAGATGAGACATAAAGCAATCCCTTATTTCATTCCAATTCATCAAAGAGTCATTGTCTTTACAAAACTTCTCACAGAAATCTTGGACCAAAGTCAAACTTAGAAATCCCTGATGGAACATACAAAAGGACCTCTGACAGAAAACCAAAACTGAACTCTAAAAGTTGGATCAACTTGCCATAAATTGCTGGCCACTCAACTCTGCACAATAGACTTTATCAGTCATGAAAGTTAATTCACAAAAAGACAAGTCTACATAGACCATCAAAGATAGATCAACACCTCTGAAGAACAAGTGTATGAATGATTTGATTCAACCCTGAGTATTGTTGTCTACAATAAGACCCTGCTATCACAAAAGATAACTAGGCTATGATGAATATATGAATGAATGAAAACTGAACTATCTCAACATAAACTCAAAGAGAAAACCTTAGCATGCTTTGTGCTTCTATCCTCCTTTTGGTCCTCCCCTTAGTTCAAATTTTAACAATTTAGAATTGGTTAGAGTAGTTGAACTAACTTATTAGTTAAGATAACATAAGGCCTTAACTAACTTTAGTTAAGGAGGGGGGAAAAAGTAATAATCATAATAGGGTCATAATTAAATAATAACTAATAGGTGGGACCCCCTTGTGACTCCTTTAGTGATAAAAATCATCACATCATAACATAACCCATTTGTTAAGAAAACACACCCCTTGTGCCTCCCTTAAAAACGTATTTTCCTTTGACAATCTTAGCTCATAAATTTGAAAATATTTCAAACTAATACTCATATATCAAAATAAAATATGATGTCCAAAATCCATGGAGTCCACTGTCATAAAACAATAAATAACATACAATTTAAAATCCATATTTTCCAATCTGTGAAGCAACCCTTCCTTGGTTGTTGCTGTCACCTCCTAATTTTCCTGAAATTGCCTTGAGCTGGGAAAAGCCTTTAGGCTTTATCTCACTAATCACATGGGAACAATCATCCCTCAAATGCATCTGTGAAGACACAGATTTGTCAGAGTCATTGGAGGGTGAGGAAGGGGCAACATCAGCTTTTCCTTTATCAAATGCATGGTGGGCTTCAATCTTCAATCTCTTACTGGCATGGGAGGATTGCACTGGTGAGTGGTTAAGGGAAGCTTGGGCAATGGGGTTCAAAGGTGGGGGAGCAGTCAAGGTTAAGTTTGGCCAGCCATGGTGTTGGGAGACTACCGAGTGAACAAACTCCTTCCACCCATCGTTTTTCGGGACTTCAGGCTATAAAGATACATGAGGAGGCACATGTATACCAGGGGCTTGAGGGGATTGGAAGTGAGGCCTTTGAGGCCTCAGTTGGACTATTCCCTATCCAATCCAATCAAAGAACCCAACATGGAACAATTGGCCAAGCTCTTCAAAATCAATATCAAAATGTATTGATAACCTAGGCCTCCTTAGGCCTCAGTTCCAGTTACCTCTACCTCTGTTTCCTCAGCCATGGCTTCCCTGACTGAAAAAACTCATCCTGCATATGTTAACAGTTAACAAATAGTCTTTTAAATAACCATGCATGAAAACTCCTTAAAAATATGAAATATATTTGGCTCAAAATGTATCAAGCTCATGCAATCCAATCCATACAAATTGTTCTAATGTTAATCAATGAGTAGGGGGGTGGAAAAAAAGTTCAGGGATACATGAGGGGTTTGTAATTAGCGAAAATATGATATAATGAAAGGGAAGAGATATGGTCACTGCTCAATGATAACAACTATCAATTGTAAGCAAACCAATAAACCTCACTGCAATCCACACAAAATTCTACCACTTCTATCTAATCTAACACATAACTTTTCTTATCTATGATCAATATCAGAATAGGGGGTGAAACAAAATGAACATGGGATATGTGAGGGGTTTATAATTAGCGAAAAATGAGATAATAAGGGGAAAAAAAATTGTTTATTGTTCATGATATTAATCAAGAAATCCATAACATATTTTGTAGTAAGGAAAATATGCATCAATCAACAATCAGATGACTGAGTAATAATTCCTTTGTATTTGTTTAATTTCATTGTTCATTAATATCCAACATAGTGTCATTACAAAACATAATTACTTCACACAATTTGTAAGAGGTTCTATTCCTTTTATTCGTACATTCTGCATGTTATAACAGTCAACAACAACACTCAATATGTAACCATTAACATCCATCATTTCCATACATTTCCCTAATATACGTGTGTATTTGAAAGTAGTGTTTCTAAAAAATAATAATGAAGTATGTACTTCTGTTAATAGAGCCAATCGAGATCTGTAATGATTTCCGTTCCCATATATATAT